>VZUI01053348.1:0-28654 GCA_013401135.1 Cettia cetti
GCTGCTGCCCGCGGCCCACGTCCCCTCGCTGCCCCACTACCAGCGCCTGTACCAGCGCTCCGTGGAGGAGCCGCACGGTGAGCGGGGCGGCGCGGGGCCGGCGCGGCGGGGCGGCGGCTCCCCGGGCCCTCCGCGGGCTGCCCGCGGCGCTGTGCGGAGCGCGGGGAGCCCTCCGCGAACCCCCGTGTGCGGGGTGCTCGGGGAGCGCCCCTCGTGTCCCCTCCGGTGTTACCTGCCTCTCGTCCCCGTTGCCCTCATCCCCGTTACCCTCTTCCCCGTTGCCCTCATCCCTGTTTCTCACTCGGCGGGCTCCGGCGTCCGTTGCCTTTGCAGAATTTTGGGGGGACATCGCTAAAGAGTTCTACTGGAAGCGTCAGCACACGGGACCCTTCCTGAAGTATAACTTCGATGTGACCAAGGGGAAGATCTTCATCGAGTGGATGAAAGGAGCGACCACCAACATCTGCTACAACCTCCTGGACAGAAATGTCAATGAGAAGAAGCTTGGGGAAAAAGTTGCTTTTTACTGGTAAGTTTCTGTGTTTATTGTGGTGGAGAGGATGTGTAAATAGCACCCTAAAGTGTACAAACAGTGTCAGTTTCTACTGAGGTGAATGAAAGCATAAAACCTGAGAGGGGCTAATCCTTAGATGGGTTCTGCATGTGTTTGCTTGCAGTGTCCTTGGGAAGAGGTGTGCCGAGGAGCTTCTCTGCCCTTCTCGGGAAGCTTCTCTGCCCTTCCTGGGATGCATTGAAGTGCCCGGCATAGCAGGGGAGTGCTTGACTCCCAGCTCTGCCTCTGCAGTTGTACCTGCTGAGAGCTCCGAGCTGTCAGACAGGAGTGAGGCAGGTGCCACAACTCCCTGTGAAGGAGGTAGATGTGGATAGAGACACGGGATGAGGAACAGCCAACATCCCACAGCTAAAAGCTAAATATCCTCATTATCTCCTGTTTATGTTTTGTGGGTCTGGCAAGTTTCCACTCCTGGGGCAGAAAGGTTCTCCTAACACCTGAGTTTATATGTGGATTCCTTGCAGTTGAATGTGAGGTGCTTTCAGGAAGACTGGCTTCCCTACCTTCAGGAGAAGAAACGTTACTTCCAACCCTATCTGAACTGTGTGTGTTTTTTTACTGGAGTAGTTACTAGTGTTAAAATCCATGTAAAACTTAATTTTCATGTTGATGCAAAGTAGGTTTCATTTGAGATGTCCAAGCTCCAGAAGTAATGCGCTCCTGCTGAACTAGCTCAGCTGGCAGCACAGCTGTGTCCTCAGACAGAACTGTGCCTGGCTTTCCTGTGCACTTTGCTGTTTCCCTTGAGCTTGTGTTCATGTAACCTGGCTGTGACTGTGTGTGGCAGGGCAGAAGCACAATTAAATGTACCCCATGGTAGGCATGCAATAACTCTTTGGGATATGGTGAGTCCCTTGAGTGGAGCAGATGGAGAAATATTACTGTCATTGCAATAAAAATACTGGATGCTCCAAGTGATTTATTTATTGTGCAGCTGAAGGTTCCCCTGAGTCACCTGGTGTAAAGTTGGCTGGGGAGCCAACCCACTGCTGAAAGGAACATAGTTATACCAGTGTGGCTCTGGCTGTGGCTGTAAAATTGGCTTCATAGAGTTTCTAGAGTTTCTAGAGCCCTTCTGCTTCAGTGAAAGAATTACACACACTGCCTAGTAGATAATCATATTGATAAGGCACAGGTGAAATGCTGGAAAGTGTTTACTTCCCTGCTAGTTAAATAGATTCTCTATCTCACTCTGATGTAAAATGACTGCAGCTCCTGAATGAAAACCTCCTTTGTAAACTCCTGCAGGTGAAGGTGTGCCAGCATTCAGAGCCATTTGGCAGCCAGTGCTGGGGTTTGTTGAGGGACTGGGTTCTTCCTGCACGTAAATCTTTGTGTGACAGTGAGGCAGCCACCCACAGCTTTAATTTGGGCTTGGTGAACATTTTTCTTGTTGGTTATTCTGGCAGCCTTTGTGGGGGTATTTGTGATGCTGAGAAAAGTTTGGGGTGGATATGAAAATAGTGGGTGGCTGTCAGTCGTGGTGTTCACTGTGCTAAAAAATGAAGTCTCTCTTCCTCCTTAGCAGAGAGTTTCCCCTGACTGTTTTGGGACAAACTCTCCTAGCGTGGCTCTGTCACAGGTGACCAGGCACTGCAGTGTGGAGCTGTCAGCTAGGAATGCCAGTGGGAGAGATGGAAGGGGCACACTGAGACAAACCTGCAACACTGAGGACTTGGGAAAGCAGGGCTGAGGGTTGCAACTCATAAAATTCCTCCTCTCTGGGCACATGGTTTTCTTCAAAACAAAACAATGATTAATTGCTCTCATCTTGTCCTCACACATTTTATGTTTAACACCCTGGAATGAGCCTGGCTGCCTAAAACACTTGAGACTTGTCACACTTTATGAAAGGTCAAAAAAGAAATTAAAACCTCTGAAAGGTGAAGGGGCTTTTTTTTTTTTTTTTTATTTTTAAACACCTGAGCCACTAGACTGTGTCTAAGAAAGTCTGTACCCTGCTAGATGGGAAAGGTGCTGAACTTATACCAAGGTTTGGTTGACTGCCCAGCTCTGAGAGCTCAGAAAAGATACAGGACCATGGTCTTTGCTTTCAGAGAGGAGGAAATTAGAGAAAAGTTGAGTAATGTTTGGAGGCATTGCTGGGTGTCTCTGAGAAGCAACGTGTCCTTACAAAACTCAGAGCTGCTGGCTGTGGCTGTCCCCAGCCTTGCACAGATGGGAAGGGGCGAGCAGCTCAGCTGGGTTTATTAGGGCCAAGCTGCACTAAAGGTTCCTGCACCACCAGCAGCCCAGCACTGCCCACATTGGCTCCACTCAGAGGGTCTAATCCCAAGCCACATGGAATTGTGTTTTCAGCACAAAGGGCAGTACATGGGTTGCCTAATGCTGCAGAACTTGTACATAGGTGACGTTTGCTGTCGTGGTGTTGTCCTCACAGTGCTGCCCAGTTCAAAATGGCCATCCTGAGTGTGTAGGAAACAGGGATTTTCCCCTGAACATGGATTTTCCCCTGTTGCCTGCTTCACTAGGGTATCTTGGGCTGCTTGTGAACGTTACAAATATTTCTGGTTTCACTGCTTCTGATTCCTCTTTTCTCTGCTTGGTATTGCTGATGTGGCCTAAAAAAAGGAACAGAAGCTCCAGGAAATGCTTCTGATAAAGTGTGGCTCTCTAAAGTCCTTTCTCTTTCATAATGATGTGCAGAGGCTGAGGTCAGTAACAGTGGTTGCTGTGCAGGTGGGTACCCGTGGTGACTCTCGTGGGCCTTGCAGGGAAATGGACTGGACCAGCTGCTGGGACATTAAGGGGACTTGCAGCAGTGTTGAGGACTTTGTGAGGGGTGGTTAATTAGGGCAGGAGCACAGTATTCCTTCACCCTGCTGTAGACATGCCTAAGTCACTTGGACAGCCTTAGTTCTGTGCTGAAGTGTTTGTTAATAATCTCATAGAAACTTCAGCCTGAGCAGCCTGTGGAGGTAAAAATATAACCAATGTGGGAATTAAAAAAACATACTACCTATTGCAAAATTCTCTATTTAGAGCCTGGGGTGTGAAAGTATTTGAATGAGGCCTGTGCCTCTGTTTCTCAAACCAGTTACCCCATTGCAGTGCTGGTGCTGCCTGGTGGGACAGGGACAGGAGGCAGAGCTTTGTTTTTGGAGTCCCTCTAGCCCTGTGCACCTGGCTTTTGCCATCTCTGGGAGAGTGTATTCATTTTCTGCTTTTTTATATTGGCATGTGATATTGCACATCTAGAAAGGAGCAATAAAGATAGGAAAGGCTGCCAGAGCTTATTGGAACTTTGTTTAACAAAATAATGAGTGCCTATGGTTCCTCTTCCGGGCCTAGAACAAACAAAACATACAAATATAAAATTAGAAGGTGTGGTTTGTTTAGTTTGGGCTTCTTTATATGATTTGACTTTAAAATGTAATCATGGATTTAGGACCTTGTAGCCTTGAGGCTTCTTCCAATAAAACTTTACGTAAGAAAAAAGAACAACTATAAGAGCGTGTTTAAAAAAAATAAAAGATACAAACCAGCCTCACACATCTGTCATATGCACAGATGCTGTGGCAGAGGATGCTGGCTGTTAGCATCCTGCCTTTCCAAGTGCTTAATTGAAGCCAGCTTCTACATGATGCAGTTGGCTCTGCTGCTCCCATTGGCGTCAGGATTTTGGAGCATCCTGTGTCAAACTGACCACTCAATTCTTTGGTAACTTCCTGGCTCACTTTATCCTTCCAGTGATGCAATCTATGTCAGTGCTCTTCTGGTGATGAGAGCACGTTCCTAAATCACTGTTTGAAAAACAAAATTCCCCACTGGGAAGGTTCCTTTTACTGATCCACATTTGCAGGTGTGTGCATGGTTTGGTTCATGCCCACAGCACTACCCAGGCTCAGCACAGCTCTCTTCCTGATGGGGATTCTCCGTGGGAAAAGGGGTGACCCCCTCAGCCCTTTCTGAGCTGCCTCCCCAGCAATCCATGTCATCTCCCTGCTGGTTTTGGCAGATACTAATTGTTTTGGAAGCACTGCTGAACAGTGCAATGCTCTGCTTCTGGAAATCAGGCACATTATGTGCACCTAAAATAGGTAATAAATTACATTGACTGTATTAGTATTTTATAAAGCTGTAAATCTTGCACTTCTTCAAGAGCAATGATAGTTGTAGATTCCATCATAGAAAGTGTAGCTCTTTTCTGGTGGGATTTGTGAAATCTGCCAGTGTGGGAGAGGGTGACAAAACTGGGAGCTTCAGACAGCATTTCTCATCCTTCCAAAGGGGAATATCCCTGTGTTGTGGGGATGACTGAGCTGCGTGGGTAGTGCAGGACTGGGGGTGGGGGAGCATCAATAGAAACATGGTATTAAAACAGGGACTACAGGGAGTAGTGTAGTAGCTCAGGCATGTCAAAGTCATGTGCTTTCCTGGCTTCTTGGAAATATTTCCTCTCCCAGTTCTGGGCAGTCACCAAGCAGTGTGGTTATTGCTGTGTGGTAGTGCAAGCAGCCACTGGTTTAGGCTCTCATATATTAAGTACAGGCTGGGACAGGAGGCACTCATAGCTTCTCCTCAGGTGTAGCTCCCTGACTTTTCTCCATAGGTGGATGGAGTCTCTAACTTTGGCTGTGGGCTGTTTGGAGCAAGGTATGGTGGGTTTAAAATTAACTGATTTCATGTAACTGCTCTGAATTCCCTGCTGTAGAGTGCAGATGAGATACAAAGATGATGCTGTTCCAGGGCAGCATGGTGATGCCTGCTTAAGGGTTTGAGGTTGTCAGTTTGGCCTGAGGGGCTGGAAAACACAGGGATCATGGTCTAAAACTTGTTACCAAGGGCTCTATCTGTGTGTGCCGAGATCCATTTTCTCCTGTCATATCTTGAGGTTCTTCTGTCCCAGGTGTTTCTGTTGTACTCACGTGCCTCATCCTCTGTCCTGTTCATTACTAGTGAAATCTCCAGGGTAGCTCCCTGGTGAGCTGTTGTGCCAAAGGGATGAGATAAATATCTGAGAGCAGGGAACTGCCTCCTTCAGGCATGTGTAGGGTGTGCTTTCCTGGATGCTGTGAGTCAGCAGATTGAGCACTGTGGTACTCAGGTGCTTGGTGTGCTCAGAGTCACTGGAAGCTGTTTTTCTTTTCCAAGGACTGACTTGAAAGCAGAACTTGACTCATCCCTGTCAGGTACACTTGCTGGTTTGCATAGAAACGCTGGGAAGGAAGATTAGTTTGATGTTTTGGAAATATCAAGCCCCATTCCTGCTCTTGCAGAGCCTCTTCCATCCCAGGATGCCAGGGAGGGCGTGAGCAGGGAGCTGGCAAGTGCTCTCAGCCTCATGCTGTTCTGCTCTGCAGTGTGAGGAAGGAAAGGGACAGGTAGTAAAGGTTGGTGACCACTTGATTACCTAGTGCCAGTGGTCTGTGGTTTTGCCCATTCAGAAGCACCCCTGGACTTGTGCCTCCATGGGAGGGCATTCCACATTATTGAAGATTTTGTCTGGAAGTAGTTTTTACTGAGCTCAAATAACACTTAATCCTGCTCTTGGAGACTTTCCTTCTCTGTTAAGTCGAATCTGCTAAGAGGGAAGGCACCCAGGTAGCACTTGGGTGGTTGCTCCTTGGCAGAGCAGTGAGGACAGGGGTTTTTTAACTCTCCTGCCTGGGAGAGCAGCTCAGCTGCCTTGGATCAGGGGAGCAGCTTTCATTTGAGTTTTGTTGGATCTGTTTGTTTCCAGCCTTTTGCTCAGAAACCTTTGGAGCTGCTACTGGCAGGGATACAGCATCCATCCATATAAATACAAGAGAATATCCGGGAAGTATTGTACCAGATAAACAAGTGGGGTGTCTGTAAGTGCCCAGGATTAGATGGCATGTGCCCCAGATAGGGGCAGGAACTTGAATTGGAATTGCAGAGCTGCTGGCCAGGGCACGCTGGTGGCATTTGCAAAAAAGGCTGCGGTGCCAAGGGCTGGGAGGTTGCCAATCCCCCTTTGCCCAGAGAGAGGGCAGTGGAGAGGGTCCTGGGAACCAGTAAATGTGACTGGTATCCCCCTAGGGGTGCAGTGGGAAGGGTCACTGGGAGAGCTGGTGGGGCTGCTGGCAGAGCTGCCGGAGCACGAGGGCAATGACACTGAACACACAGAGATGGCTCTTTCCAGACCACCTTTGGGAGGATTCCCACAAAAAGTTGTTGGAGAAAGTAATTCAAGTATGCTTGGAAGAGCAGTGTTTTTATGGAGCTGGTTTAGCCTTGCCCTTTGCCACCTCACTTCCAGTGGACACTCTTCAGGGTCAGCACAGGACTGCCAAGGGCAGTGTTGAAACAGAACTGCTGATGGTGGCCAGGCTCATGTGCTCCAGAGACAGCATCTCCTGCTGCTGTCGCTCCTGGAGGCTGAACATCAGCCATGGTTCTGACCCAGCATGGTACTTTGGTTTAGTCTAAGAGGCTCTTGGTTGAGCTGCTGTGAGCACAAGTGCGATGCTGCTGTGTAAATGACAGACCCCTGACAGCTTTTATGTTCTTATTTAGTACTTTTTCCTCATCCTCCTCATTGCTCTGACAGCTCTCTAGATTCAGCACGAGGGATTTAACAACTTTTCATTAATTTCTGCTTACACCCCTACCCGAAAATGTTGGTTTATACCCTGTGCAATGCTGCCTCTCTGCATGTTCTGGGGGTGTGGTTGTTACAATAACTCGCTGGGGCAGTATGGGGGGGTGGGTGTGCACAGACAGTGGCACCTGCATTTTCTCACCTCTGTCAAACTTTTGTCTTGTTCTGCTGGCAGCTATTACAGGCAGCTGGATATGTTTTAAGCATACTTTGTTGCTTTAGGGAGGGGCACTGTGGTTGTGCAGTGATGGCATATTGCAAATATTGGCTGGAGGCTTGGAACCTGCGGTGGATAAGTGGAGTTCATGGACAAAGAGGATGGTGAACTTCTGTATGGATTCAGGACACGGAAGATCAGAGCCTTCAGTTTGCTCATTGGACTAGAAAACCTGATTATTTTAGCTGTGTGAATGGCTTGTGTGTTCTCCCTTGGCACCCTGGTGTGAATGGAGCAGCAGTGGACAAGGACTCCAGCTACACGTGGGTGAGACTTGCTCCAAGTAGGGGGCAAAATGCTCAGGCTTTGCCAGAAGAGGTGTGGGTGGGTGCTCATTGGAAGTGTGGCATTTTTCTGGTGGGTTCCTGCACTTGCTGTGCCTGCTGGACTCTCTGTGCCCAGAGCTCCTGGGCTGAGGTGTCGATGGCCAATGGTTTCACAAGAGCTCTCACCTCCCCCCTTTTGGAGCAGGGTTTCAGTTCTCTGTTTGCATTTCTGCACGTTACGTGGAAATGTTGAAATGAGGTGTGGTAGGAAATCGTGAGCCCTGGCAGTTTGCCATTAATTAATTTTCATAGATGTCACCTCCCTTCTTCAGGGGAATCCCTCAAGGAAGTTGGGGGCCTTCCTGGTTGCTTTGTCACACCTGGCTACCTGATAGTGCCCAGAGAAGCTGTGGCTGTCCCATCCCTGGGAGTGGTCAAGGCCAGGTTGGATGGAGCTTGGAGCAACCTGGTCTAGTGGAGGGTGTCTGTGCCCAGAGAACCAGATTGTCTTGAGGTCTCCTCCAACCCAGACCATTCATTTTGTGATTCATTCAGTGATACTGAAGCATGTTTTTCCATTCCTGTTGCCATTGGCCATCTTCTAAGAGATGTTCCCTAAACGACATTCCAGCAGGTGACACCTGGCCTTCACCTCTGGAGGTTTATGTCCATTGAAAATCTCATTAAAAGTTTAATTTCCTACCATGCCCTTAGTGGGTATTGTTTGAGCCTCCATTGAAATTGCCTTGCCTGGCTTTCTGTGTTTCTAGAAGCTCTTCAAAATTTGGCAGAATGTTCCTGCCAGAGATGCAGCTATTTCCCAAAATGGGGCATTTCCCAGCTACAGGCAGCTCGTTGATTATTTTACTTACAGGAGCTTCATCCAGGGTCTGTTGAACAGCCCAACTGTAAATTGTTTAAACATACAATCAGCTGTTTTGTACTGAATATAAGCCCTACTCCCACTGGACTGGTAAAAATAGTCCATGCTCCTTTGAAAACCTCACTGATGGTAAACATCTAAAATGTTTCCTCTCATGTCAAACTGGCGCATTCTTCTCCAGCATTCAGAGGGTTTGGCTGGTGAGGTTACAAGTGCTGGCTAAGTCTCGCACATGACCTGTGTTGCAACTCTCTATGATTGTTTCCAAAAAAGTAATTAAAGTTTGCTTTTAAAAACGTCTCTCCTAAGTAAAATATGCAAAAAGCTGTTGTTTTCTTCACTGGTTGTTCGCTCATGTTTTAAAGTACTTCAGAAAGTAAAGAGTTAGAATTGATGCCTTTCCTCTTGATGTTTACTCAGTATCAAGGAAGAAGGAAAGTTGTGAAGCCACAGAGAGCAAATTCTCCTCGCTGAGCCCATCAGCAGGGAGTGGCTGCTCACACCTTCACCAGGGTATTTCCATGTGGTCTGTGTGACTCGTAAAATGACTTATCTTGTCAAATGTGTCAGGGTGAGAGTACATTTCCCTTGAAGAGGGATTTGCTGGCTGCTGTCATTCCTGTCTTCCTGAAAACTGTTCCCCTGGAGTGTTTTGGCTCTCAGGTGTGAACACAGAATGTACAATTCCCATGGCACTGGGTCCACTTGCCCACACTGGCTGATGAAGCAGCAGCAGTGGGAGGTGTTGATTACTTTAGAGATGTCTGAGCATCCCACTGCCTAAAGAAAGGGGCTTGAAGTAGATTTTAGGGTATGGCCTGGTATGAGTGGGGTAACTGGAGGGAATTTTGGCAGGTTGATAAATAAAGAGTGGATTTGTAGCAGTGTCCACCTCCAGCTGGGCTCTGTGGTGTGAAATCACTCAGGGTATGGCAGAGTGGTTGGGCTGCACAAGATAAATATTATTCCTTTAGATGCCTCTGGTATTTGTTCAGCTTCTGAAAGGCTGCAGATACAAAGAGTAGCTGGGAATGTATTTAATGAGAAGGAAGGACATAAAGATGGATGTGGTTTTCCTATGGGACATAACAACTATGCAGGGTGTTGGGTGTTTGCTTTGTAGGCTGCGTGTCCATATAGCTGTTTTTAAAGATGAGTACTGGATTGATTCCTTAATCAAAGAGCAAATGGTGACCCAGTGTCCCTGTAGAAATAAGTTTCATTTTTGCTGTTCTGTAAAATACTTTGGGCCTGTGTTGAAGTCAGTTGGGCTGGAGGGGATGGGCCTGAACACAGAACATTGAAACATGAAGCTGGGGGTTTTGCTCTGACACAACCTGGATTTCTTAACAGCAGTAGGAGCCCTTTTGTGCTGGATACATGATCAGCTTTAAGTTGGGATGGTTTGGCTCAGAGATGGATTTGAGAGCAGAGCTTTGTTAGGCCCTTCCTAGGTATGGGGGGCACTGGAGGGGAAAATTGATGGATGGTTTTAATGCAGAGTCAACTGTGTGGATTTAGGAAGTGATGGTATTAAACTGATAAGATTCTTCTTTTCCCTGAGCTTTCTGTTCCCAGGTTTTCTCAATGATGTTCTCTCAGTGCTGCCAAATATTTCTGAACACACTGGGAAAACCTTTTCACCAGCCCCTCCCAAGCTGAGCTCTGTCATTACGCAACTTCTTCTTTCTTGATCCGTGTTGTGATGCAAGGGGATGAAAGTTTGGTGACGGTGGGGTTGAGCTTTCTGGTAAACCTGCTGCTCGGGAAACCTCAATCTTCCCAGAACTCCTGTGGGAATTTTACATTATTGTGGTGGGAGCTGATGACATTAAGCATGGGCAGGGCTGGGCAGTCTGCCCCGTTATTAGGAAATGTTCTCATGGAGGTTTTTTGCAGACCCATCTGTTTGTGCATATAAGAGCATTTCCATGTTGAACAATCCATGTAAATACCAGAATTTATTTTCTGAGGAAAGGTGTCTTTTCTTGATTATCTTGCACAGCTGCTCTCAGGTTTCAAATGTAATAATCTATTTTCTCAAAAACAGATTTAAAAGGCTGTCTTTTCTCGAGTACCGTTCTTCTCTCAAATGTCATAAGCAAGGCTGCAGCATAGGGAGAAATTCTATTTTTTTTCAATTTTGGTGGCTGTTGTTCCTGACAAACCAAGGTACATCCAGGCAGCCCCTTTTCAGGCAGCAGTTTTTGGGGCTGTCCTAGGAAGAGCCGAGGTGGCAGGAGGTGTGAGCAGCTGACATGGCGGTGGCTGAGCACGCCCGGGGCTCTCGCTGCCCACGCGGCTCACACGTGAGCACATTCCCCACACGGCAGAGCCTGGCTGGCCCAGCTCTGCCTGGCATTTTGGCTGCTCTAATTCTGGATGTGGAAGGGATCAGGGAGCCAGGA
Organism: Cettia cetti; assembly: GCA_013401135.1. Lineage (NCBI taxonomy): Eukaryota > Metazoa > Chordata > Aves > Passeriformes > Sylviidae > Cettia > Cettia cetti. Next base: position 10,935 of record VZUI01053348.1, read on the forward strand.
GCCCTCCTGGCTGCCCCTGGTGACCTTGCACATGAAGAGCTGTCACCAGAGCAGGAAAATGCCTTCCTTTACCTTGTACCCTGCTCTGGGGACAGGCTGCTGGTGAAGCAGGAGCTGCAGATCTCTCATGCTGCATTTGGTTCCATGCTTAGGAGGGATTTGGGGCTCTGAGCATGTTTTAGTTTAGATGGCAACAGAGATGTACTAGGGTGGACATTACCACAGTCCCCATCTCTGCTCTACTGGAGTCAGAATCATGGAATTAACTAGGCTGGAAAACATCTTTGAGATCATTGAGTCTCTCTGTGGTTCCCCACTGTGCAGATTGTTCCTGTGACATGGCATCATCTGGTAAAGGCTTCTTTCCCTCTTAAAACACCTTTTCCAAACTGGGAATCCATGTTTTCTTAAGGGTGCATTTCAGTAGGTAAAATGCATAGCCTTTGTCCTGCATTAAGAAAAGTTGCTCTGTGGGCTGCCATCACATCTCTGCCAGTCAGAAAATGAGACCTGGTAGCTTTGACATGGTTTACTGTGCTCTGAAAATTTACCTTTCAAGTGCCCCCCTCCTGTGCTTGGTAACTTTGGGTTACTGCTTTTACTCAATCACAGAATGGTTTGGGTTGGAAGGGACATTAAATCTCATCTCATTCCACCCCTCTGCCATAGGCAGGCCACCTTCCACTACCCCAGGCTGCTCCAAGCTCTGTCCAGCCTGGCCCTGGCTTTGTCCCTAACTTGGTTTGGTCTGTGATTTTCTGTTTCTGACTGTGCAGATCTGCAGATGGTCTGGCAGATCTTGAAGACTTCTAACACTTCACTTGCTTGGCTTCATTTCTTCCTTTTCTCCTGTACATCACCTTCTCAGTGGTGTTATAGCCCTTGTAAACCACAATTTTCATCCTCAATTCCTTTGAAAACTGTCATTGCCACTGATGCAACCCGTGCTTCCTATGCCAATGCTGGAGCAGCTTTGCCTAGGGAGTTGTAGTCATCTGTTGCTCAAACAAGTGATGCAAATAACTTCTCTTTAGAAATGTGGTGAAAGACAAGAACCAAAAAGTGTTGGTGATTCGTTTTCAGGTCAGCTTTGTTTGGTCTGTTTGGGTGCTCTGGAAGTGTGTCACCATATTCATTGAGTTCCTGTCCCTCCCTTGTGTTTGTCACCCTGCAGCTGAGATGGGCTCAGCTCACTTGGTTAGGTGAAGCAGAGCATGCTTTGGAAGGTGCTGTAGTCAACCCTGGTACTTGGCAGAGCACAGTAACTTCTTAACTTGCTTTGGTGCAAATATCCAGGAGAGCATCTGAGCACAGCATCCCTCTCCCACCCTGCTGCTCCTCATCCCTGACTGCTCCACAGGGCCAGTGCTTGAGCTCAGGGGGCTCTGCAGAAATGCTTGCTGCTCCTACAAACCACCATCCCTACTACACTGTGTATGTACAGCACTAAATCACTTGCTCACCTGCGTGGTGGCTCTAACAGGGAAGCTTAACCTTGATTTACTACCTGGGCATCAGGTGAAACAGCTCTGTGGCTCTGCACCTCCAAGGTCAAACTCCCAGCTGGGCAGGCAGTCTGTGAGCCCCCTGTAAGTGTGGTAGTGCCACAGAGGTGACAAGTGTTTGCTTTCTCACCTGATGTTTTCTTCTCTCCCACCTGTGTGACTTCTCCATGCAACTGTTCCTTGCTTGGATGCTGGCATGGGGCTTTGTGTGTGTCACAGCTTCTGCTCTGAAGTTGGGAGCCCCTTGTTTTAGCTGCTGGCAGAAGGGAGCAGGAGGGTAAGAGCTCTGCAGAGCCTGGGCTGCCTTTCATGTGTTGGCAGGGATCTGTCTTGAACAGGGCTGGGCACTGCCATCCTGCACACTGCAGTGGTGGTGGTCCTCGATGCCCTGGGGGTGTCTGGCCCTGGCAAGGATTGGCTGCAGGAAGATACAAAACTCTTCTCTTTGCAGGAAGCCTGAGTTCTTCAACAAATCACAAGCCTAGGAGAAGACCTGCCTCAGAGGGCTTCCAGTTGTGCATCTGTGTGCTTAGTTGAAGAACTTGCATTTACTGAGTCAGTGGGTGCTTCAGTGGAGATCTTAGAATCAGAAATGCTTGGGTTGGAGGGGACCTCAGAGGTCATCTAGTTCTATTCCTGCCATGGGCAGGGACACCTTCCACTATCCCAGGCTGCTCCAAGCCCTGTCCAGCCCTGCCTTGGACATTTCCAGGGATGGGGCAGTCACAGCTTCTCTGGGCTCCCTGTGTCAGGGCCTCCCCACTGCACAGGGAAAAATTTCTTCTGTATGTATTCCATATGGCCAAATTTCCCTTTCTCCAGCTGAGCATTCACACAACATGTAATATGTAAAACACAGGCTTCTCAAGTGCTAAAAATCTCAAGTGCATTCCTACCATGAGCCAGATGATACTGTAAAATTTTGTATTACAGTTGCTAAATGTAGGACTTGGTTTGAAGATGAAAAAAAACATCAGACTCACTATGCTTCACCATGTATATCATCTAATGATGTATCTGGGATGTTTGGGGAGCTGAGAATTGGATTTTCCTTTCAGAAGAAGCCTTGCTGTTAGAGCACAGATTGCACAGGAGCAATCACAGCAGTGCTGCTGCCAACTATTTTCACCATAGATCTTAAAAAAAATTGTATTTGTGGAGTGTTGGATTTGGTGGGGTTAGAACTGCAGAGGCGAGTTCTGCGGTGCTGTTTTCAGAAGAGTGAGGTTTATTTTCACAGTTTTATTTCTTTTTCAGTTGAATTTGGACAAGGGAGCCCGTGTGAAACACTCAGGGCTGACAGCTCTTGCTTATGTTAGATGGGCACCGTTGGGAAGATGCTGCTGGCAGAATTTGTATGCCACGAGTTCACAGGCTCGGGTTAGATGCAGAGAGTACTCAATAGCATGCAAGTGGGCATTCCTTTAAGTGCCCTGTCTAAAAATCCATCATTCATTGGGCTATTGTGCCAGAGCAGAGGCCTGAGCAGTCTGAGTGCTGCTGTAACCCACTGAGTACAGCTGTGGGCACTCCAGACTATTTTCAGAGGCAGGGAGACATAAAGCGATTGCCTGCTCTTGGGAGACTGCTTGAGGCCTTGGCTGGAGATGCATTGAAAGGAGGCTTCTTGTCTTGTAGAAACAAGGGCATCATTTGTTTCCCATTGAACAAAAGGTCTTCTTAAAATCTGAAGCCTGAGATTTGTCCTGCTGGTGTTAGGAGAGCTGTTTTGCAGTCACGCAAATGGATGGAAAGGGCTTTGAAAGCCTCCTGAAGATCCTCACAAAACTTTTAACTTCTCTTTGACTCTGCTCTGGGCTTTTCCTGCAGTGCCTTATGCAAGATGCCTTAGTTCTGGCCTTCAGGACAAGCCTGGGTACATTCCTTGGCCTGAATGTCCCTCCGAAATCCTGCCAAGGAGGAGGACCTGGTGTATTTGGGATGTGCCTCTCGTGCAGGGAGAGCAGGAATGTCTGCCTCGTGCCGGGTGGCTCAGGGCACATCTGTGTCCTCATGGGCACTGTGTGCATGGCTGCTCCCCTGAGAACACACAGCTTTGGTGACCTGGCTGCCTCTCCCCTTGGCTGCTCAACCCCCAAATAGCACACAGGGCCCTGGCAGCCTGTGCTAGTCTTTCCTCCTAACGTGTTCCTCTCTTAGTAAAGGCTGTAATTAGATCCTTTGCTGGGCCAGAGCACGGACAAAGGGGCATCCTTCCTCCCTGCCCTGTTTGTTGAGCTGGGGCCTGCCTGTGGTGCCCAGCAGACCCCAGTGACCTTCAGGTGAGGGATTAGTAGGCTGGGATGCTTCAGCTTGCACTTGGAAGCATTATAATTGTCTTTTAAGAGCTATTCCTTAGCAAGGCTCATGGCCAAGGAGAGAGCTGCACACAGTGATCCTGCATGTCTGGACACAAGCAGGTTTGCACAGCACCAGCCTTGATGTAGGTGCACAAAGGAGAACCTGGATGGTGAGGGAAGGCACTCAGTGTGCAGCCAGACACAGCAGCAGCAGATGCTGTTCCTGTGAGCCAGATCAGCTACAGCAGCTCAGCCCAGCACTGGAATCAGCTCTGGCATCTTTCACCTCAAGTAACAGAATGAAAAGGGAAACTGATTTCCTGAATTCCCTTTCCTGACTGAGAGTCCTGCTGTAAGGGACCTTGGCTAATAGTTTCACATGTCATTTAGCTCAAAGTGATGCTTCTGGCTGTGATGGGAAAATGAGAGGAAAATGCTGGGATGTCAAGGCCGAGCCGCCTGCCTTGGGCACTGGTTCACGTTCCCACGCTTTGCTTTAGCTTTATATTCTTGTGTTGCTCCCCTTTGCACTAAGAAGGGGCCAAACTTGCATAAAATATCAAGCAGGGAATCACCCTTCCAGCAGCCAGTGGTGGGAAGATTCCCTGCCCTGTGCCAGTGCAGGTATCCATGGTCCCAAATTGCTGCAGAGCACTGTGGAAGCCAGGAATGTAACTGATAGGGGTAAGGCAAGTGTGTAAGCAGCAGATCCATGAATGATGATCCAGGTGTGTCCACCAGTTTTGGAACCCCTGTTCTACACTGGGCAGGAGCAGAGCTTGGATCAGTGAGGCTCTCCCAGCTCTTGTGGTTTCTGCACCAGGACATGTCTGCCATTGGAGCATGTGGTCTGTTGTGCTGGCACAAAATGGCAGGATATACAGAATTTCTTGGGAGGTTAGGGTGTTGATTTATGCATTTCTGCACCCTAGAAGCCTTCCTGTTGTCTGTGTTGCTGGGGGAAGTGGTTGATTTTTGCTAGAATTCTGTACTTAGTTTTGGGGTGCTCTGTTTGATGTGTTGAAGAAGTGAAGTTTCTGTTTCAGAGCGAGGCAGGGCCTGGCTGCAACCCTGAGGGAGCATGTGGGATGGAGGTGTTTCCTGGCCTCTCCCCAGCACCAGTGGTGCTTTTCATTTGGCTGCACACACTAAGGGGACACTTTTCCAGAAGCACTGGAAGCTGAGAGTGATGTGATACCCCTATTCATCCATGGATCACTGGAGTTTCTGTCTAGAGGCTTGGAGAGACTTGGAAAAGTGTCTCTGTCCTTCCAGAGTGTAGGAGGCTGCTGTTTCTCCACTGTGAAGTCATGTCAAATTCTGTATGAATCTCCTGGTACTTTAGGAGTGGACACCTCATTTGCATGGATGAAATGTTGAGTCACATTCAAATTAGCTGTTCATTACTTCAGTAGCAAGCCATTTCCCTGGGGATGTGACATTCCTGTCCCTTCTCTGGGTGCAGCCCTTGGCTCTTCTTCCCATCAGAGGCTGGGCTGCAGGAGCCTGCAGTTGCTTCACAGAGGAGCACAGGGAGAATAAGGCAGAGCAGGCATGACACTGAACAAACATACATGGGTGTATTTATATATGACCTTGGAAAACAAGACAGGCCTTGGCATCCCATGGCAGCCCATCAGATGTCAGGTATTCGGGGTGTTGCTGCACGTTGGCCCGTGTTTCACACTGAGATATCTGCAGGCACCCAGGCAGGAGGGAGCCATGCCATAAATCCCAGAGTGCTCTTAGCTGTGGTTCTCTTGGACTCTTCTTGCCTCTCTGAAAGTGCCAGTATTTCCATTTCACACATTCAATTGCTTCCAGTAGTGATCTACACAAGGGGTGGGCGCTTTGGACTAAATTTTTCTACTATTGGAGAACTTTAGTCCAGAACTGGATTTCTGGAGTTTGGTTACTCTGTACTCAGAAGAGCACATGAGGACATATTTGTTGGCCAGAGCAGTTTTCAGTGGCACTCTTACCTTGTACTGCTGCACAGTAACAAAGATGATCTCGCTTTTCCAGGGAAGGGAATGAACCTGGGGATTCCACGAAAATCACCTACCGTGAGCTGCTGCACAAGGTCTGCCAGTTTGCCAATGTCCTCCGCAGCCAAGGTACACAGCTGGGGCAACAGGAGCACTGGGTACTGGGAGGCATTTGGCCAAGGGTTTGGAGATTGGGGTCACTGCAATGTGGTTGCCAGTCTGTTGAGTAATTCTCATCAATTTGCTCTGCAATGCACAGATTCATTCCTGGCTCGGTCTGTGAAGACTGATCAGTGCTGGTCATATCAGCTGTACAAGGAAGAAATCAGTGCTCAAAACTTCATGCTCTGGGGTTTTCCAATGAACAGTGGGCTCTGGTTACTTTCCTGCTTCATTCAGGGAGGCAGATGAGAACGTGGATTGTTCATTGTCATCATCTCTCTAGAGCCGTAGTGCTTGAAAGGCAAAACCCAAGGCTGCTTCAGCTCTAACTCCAGCTGAAGCTTTATTGTGTGCATATAAATGTGGAATTAAAATAATTTACGTATTCCTATGTCTTGTTCTTTTGCCATGTAACTTGTTCATTTTGACAAATGCCATGCTCACTTTCCCTGCACAGGGGTGAAAAAAGGAGACCGGGTTTCCATCTACTTGCCAATGATCCTGGAGCTGGTCGTAGCCATGCTGGCCTGTGCCAGGATTGGAGCTCTGCACTCTGTTGTGGTAGGAACAAGCTCTTTGTGCTGCTCTTGGTGCTGAGCTCTGAGGGGAGAAGGAGAAGCTCTTGGTTTTGGGAGAGGAGCTGGAAAGATGGGTGCTGACCATGAGATGAATGGAAGCTCAATTCTGCTGTTTCCCTGCATTAACTGTGCAATGAGCTTCTTTAGCTCCCTCCATCAGTGCCTGGTGGTGAATCCTTTGCCTTGGGTGAACAGCACAGCACAGTGGGGGTTTGGGGCTGGGTTTCTGTGTGTCCCTGCTGACTCTGCTGTGTGCTCTCTGGCAGTTTGCAGGTTTCTCTGCAGACTCCCTTTGCGAGCGGATCCTTGACTGCGGTTGCTCTCTCCTCATCACGGCAGGTAAAACATCTGAGCAACTCTCTTCCTGTTGCTGGCTGAGAGGTCTTTATTTTAAAAGCCTGGAAGGGGCACAGGGAGGGGCAGTGCCTCAGCTGAGCTTCCCAAAGTGGGTACAGTGCTGTAGCTGTGCCCAAATTTTCTTCCCACTGCAAACGTGGTGAAACCTCTGAGCAGCCCTCCAGTTTGCCCTGTAAAGCTTGATGCCACCAGCTGCTAATAGCATGTTTCCAAACACTTCTCATCTATGCTCCTCCTCAAGATCAAGTAGATGTTTGCAAGTATCATGAGGCAGGCCTAATGTAAGAATTCCCACTCTTCCCAGTTTTAAGGACATTTCTGCTGCAGCTCCCAGCCTTGTAAAGTGAAGGATCAAGAATGTGGCAGTAGATGCATGTAAACCACTGCATTTCCCCAGCTGTTTCTTTCCAAAAGTGCAAGAAATAGTGTTTTTATTACTTCCCATGGCATGAAAAGGACTGACTCAACTGCAATCTGTGTTCTGGATGCATTGGACTATTTCCCACAGAATATTCCCAAGAGATTTGTCAGGTCAAACTGGGACCTCTCCCAGAGAAGGAATTCTACCATGTCTTTTGGCATCTTTCTCTAGGCTAAAAGGGTGCATTAGGAAAGCTGTTCCCATCAGCTGCTTGTCTGCTTCCCCTCCCTCCAGTGCATGGTCTCTGCTCTGCCCTCCTGAAACTGCTTGTTGCTCTGGCTGTCCCAGGCTGCCTTGGCTGGGAAGCCCCTCTGATGTTTCCCTGACTGTTTTGCAGATGCCTTCTATCGAGGGGACAAACTGGTCAACCTGAAGCAGATTGCAGACGAAGCTGTCCGGAAATGTAAAGACAAGTGAGTTTGGATTCCCTTGTAGGAAAGGGCAGTGCTGCCAGAATCTGCTCCTGCACAAATGGGAGTTGTCATAGGTGGGCAGACTCTGCAGCAGGTCTGACACCAACAGTCATCAGATGTTACAGAAAGGGAAATAATCCTGGTGGAACGACTTTGCCAAGCTTACAGACACAGCATCTGTGTGGCTTGTGTGAGACTGAATGTGGGTTTGTGTGTTAGATCAAACATGGAAATTCAGGGCAGATAGTCTGCACGTTAGAAATTCACACTCTTTAAGAAAACCTATGTCTTTATGCCTGTAAAAATAGGTACCTGGGAGAACAGAAGTGATCCCAAAGCTGGGAATTAACTGGTGTAGACTGATACCCTGGGTAGGATTGAAGGGAAATAAGATCATTCTGTCAGTGTTTTTGCCTCACGAGGAGGCAAACACCTACACCTTTCCTTGATGTATAATCAGCCTTTGGAAGCCTTTCCTCCCTCTGAGACATTCAGTCATGCCTAGGGGTTGGAGCAGCCACTAACATCTCCTGCTAGGAGGGCTTGTTCCTGGTCACAGCCAGGCAAATCTGGGATTTGTAAGGAATCTCCACAGCAGTGTCCTGGGAGAGAGACTTGTGGGACCCCCACTTTCTCCCCAGGAATCTCCCCATAAATCCCCAGTGAGCTGTGCACAGACTGTTCCTGCTCTCCGAGCTGTTCCTGTGGCTGGTGTCCTTGCAAGTTCATGGTGTACCTGCAGTTTGCATGGCAGAAAATGCTCCAGCTCAACAAAAGGAGCTCCAGAGTCCCTGCCCTGCCTCCAGTTCTGCCTGTGAACCCCAGGAAGGGCTGGCTCAGCCCCTGAGCAGCCTAGTGTGACAGCTCCTGCCTTTTACAGGGGATCCTCTTTGAAGAAGTGCATCGTGGTGAAGCACCTGGGCAGGGAGGAGATAGCAGTGGACGGGACCTGCAGCAAGTCTCCTCCTCTGAAAAGGCTGTGCCAGGAAGTGCAGGTGTGTTCCTGGTGGGATGAGAGGGGGGTTTTGTTCCCATGGGCCTGAGACCAGCAAATTGATCAGTGCAAAACCACTGCAGTGATTCCCTGAATGCTCCTGTGCCTGTTTTCACCCCTCCTTGCTGACATTGCCATGTGAGTGGTCTGAAAAATGGTTCCTTTTCCTTACCAAGATCCTCTCCCTGCTGCTTCCTTCCAGCCCGCAGGACCCCTGGGTGCATCTTCCTAATCCACGAGCTACAAGACGCCCATTTTCCTCTACCTAGTGCAAGGCTTTTCCTTCCTAAACCTTTGTCTCTCTCCCCTTTTGTGCAAAGACTGATGCTGTTCTGCTCTGTGACAGTGGCAGCAGGAGAGGAAACCCAGGAGCTTTGTGCTCATGGCGTGAGCTCAGGGCAGCCCCGTGACAGAGCAGCAATCCTCAGTGCAGGCTCTGTGCAGCTGCCTCTGGGACTCTGTCAGCTCTCAGGCTGGGGCTTTCCTTTGCAGCTGAAAGCAGATGAAAGGATGTGGGCCAGAGGCATGTGGTGAGATGGGGGTGGAAGGAGGAGAAGGTGTCCTGGAGCTGTGGCTGCCTGCTGAGCACCCTGCCAGGCCCAGCCCTTACCTGCTCCAAAGGCAGGTCACTGTCAGCTGCCCCACAGCTCCAAATCTGCCATGTTGTCTTCTGTCCCTCTGTGCTCAGTGATCACTTGCAATGAGGTATCCCCAGGCTGCTGCTGGCTCAGAAATGGGTTGTGTTTGGGGAGTATTTGAGCTTTAGACTCTGCTTTCAGGAGGAATGGTCTGTGCACATCCCTGGAACAAGAACTCCAGCAGATTCTCTACCTTTCAGTTATTTTCCCTCGTTCAGCTGTGTTAATTTTATTGGGGTGTTGCTCTTTGTTTGACAGCCTGGCCGTGTTCCTCAGCCTGCTCTGCCCCTTCTCTTGTGAGGGCAAGGTAGATGCAAAGGGCTGGGAGAACTGGAGCAGACCAGGCTCTCTGTGTGAGGGTTCCCTGGCAGGGTGATTGCAGGGCAGCCTGTCCCTGTGCTGGTTCCTGTAGGTGAGATGAGGTTTTTGTGCAGAATGTGCTGGGGAGAGGCTGGAGGGTGTCTCTTACCCTTTGGTTCTCTCTGCTCTCCTTGTTTGGACACTTCATTGAGGATTCTTTCCCTCGTGGATGCATCTTTGCTGTCCCATTGGTTTGTGTGAAGCTCTTGGATGGTCTGTGGGCTGGCTCTGTGCCTCTGTCCCAGCCAGCAGTGCCCAGGGAAGGTGATGGAAATGGGCAGGCTTCTGCTCAGAGGGCATCTCCTGGCCTGGCTCTGAGCCTTTTCCAGCCTGCCAGGCTGATTTCCCAAAATCTGGGCCTGTGGGCTTCCAGAAGCTCCCTGCCTGCAAAGGCCGGTGTGGATCCTGCGCTTCCCAGATTTCACCCCCTCTTTGTGGATTTTCAACAGGAAAAAAAGGCTGAAAGCTCACAGAGACTCCATCCCAAGGTATTTACACACAGCACTGCCTTCTTCTTTTTGGCACCTCCCCTCTGCTTCCCATGCAGCTCCCCACCTCCCTTAACTGCTCTGGCTGCCCAGCCACACGTGCCCTCCTAACCGTGGTGCCAGCAGCTGCATGCCAGTGACAGACCCCACCCAGCTTGGCAGAGCTGCCCACGGCGTGGGGTGACTGCAGTGCCACCAGAAACAGAAGCAGAGCCACATCTGTGACCCCTGGGCACAGGCCAGCGTGCTGCTGGGGCACTGCAGAGCCACTGGGATGCAGTGTCAGCATCCAGGGCAGCCTTTGGCTCTCTGCCTTCCTAAAGCAGCCCTCTCAATGCACTTCCCTTTGTGGGGAGGCTGGCAGGGCTCACCTGCAGCTTCCTGGCCACAGGCAGCAATCCTGGCTCCTCAGACCCAGCATGTGGGCTCTGCCTGCCTCTTCCAAGGAGCTGTGGCCTCTGGAGCCCCAGGGCAGGCAGGCAGAGACACAGAGTTCCATGGTCTGACCTCCTCCCTGGGGTGCTGGAGGCTGGGTGCTCAATCAGGGATCCTTCATGGAGGGATGCAAGGGAAAATGGCTGGATAGCCTTGGGCTTACCTGGTGCCTTGCTGGGAGCTTGTTGGTGGGACAGAAATGTGGAAACTGCTTTTCCAGGTAAAACCAGGAGCCCTGGGGGTCCATGAAAGCTTTCCGAGTGGTCTCAGTGGTGCCAAACTGTCAGGCAGCTGGTGTCACATGCACCACATGTGTGGGAGCTGTGTGCTGCTCTATGGGGTCCTGGTGCCTCCAGATGTCTCATGAACATCTTTAGGGCTGCAGAGAGTCACTGTGTGGCTGCTCTCTGTGCACCCCAGCTGAGGGCTGTGGAGACTCTGGCTTTGTGAGGAGGAAATGTGCAGGGCTCTGGGTCAGTGCCTGCCCTCACAGGGGTGTGGGAAGTGGAGGTCTGAGCTGAGGTTGGGGCTGTTCCCTGCCCAGCTTCCCTCAAGCTTCTCTGAGGAAAGGTGAGAAGGTCAGGGGAAGTTAAGTCTTGTCCTGAACTGTGCCACCACCCTGGAGAGATGGGCAGGGTGACCTCTGCCCATCAGCCACAGGCTTGGTGGCTCTGTCACAGTTCTGGCATCTTCAGCCAGCCAGTGCTGGATGGCTCTGCATTGGTGCAGTCACTTCTTACCAGGATAGTTATTACCTAAAAACCCAGAGAACAGATTTTTTTGGGGGGGGCCTGCAGGGCCAAGCAGTGTGAGCCCACAGTGCTGCTGTTTGTCTCGGGCTGTGCTGCCAGCAGGGTCCCCACAAGGTGTGTGGGACAGGTGGCTGTGGGACATGTGGCTGTGCTTGCTGCTTTGCTGTGGGACTGCAGCTCAGGGCAGCCCCACAGGGCAGGAGGAGCCTGATTGTGGGAACAGCCCAGAGCAGCTGCTGCCAGCCTCTCCTGGCACCCGTGGAGATTCATCACTGTTACTGTGGTCTGGACACTCTGCTTCAGGTCTTGCAGCCAGGCCGTGTTCAAAGGTTTTCCTTGTGGCTGTGGGCTGTGAAAAGGAGCTTTGGGAGTGGGAGCTGCAGCTCTGGTGCATGGTTTGCAGCAGGCTGTGCTGTGCACATCCGCCTCGCTGGCCCGTGGTGGGGGCGAGGTTTGGGCTGTATTCCTCATCCCCCTTCTCTTGTTTTTGGACAAGCCTGTTTCCAATCTTGTGCTTTCCTCAGACCCCCTGGGACCCAGCCATGGACGTGTGGTGGCACGAGCTGATGCACGGGGCCAGCACGGAGTGTGAGCCCCAGTGGTGCGACGCCGAGGACGAGCTCTTCATCCTCTACACGAGCGGCTCCACTGGAAAACCCAAGGTGTGCTCCCAGCCCCCTGCACAGCACAGGCTGAGCCCCAGGAACCCCTCAGCTGGGGGACCTGCTGAAGGGGGGAGCTGGGAGGCCCCAGCAGGAAGAGGAGCCACAGAGTTCTTAGAAAGGGGCCGTGCTGGTTGTTCCTGCTCAGCTGCTGTTGCAGCTCAGTGATGCTCAGCTGGGCCTGGCAGGGTGAGGGTGATGGTGGGAGCTCCCCCTGACATTCCTGTGCCTTCTCCTCGCAGGGTGTGCTGCACACCGTGGGTGGGTACATGATTTTTGCTGCCACCTCCTTTAAATACGTGTTTGATTACCAGCCTGAGGATGTGTACTGGTGCACGGCCGACATCGGGTGGATAACGGGCCACTCCTACCTCACCTACGGCCCCCTGGCTAACGGGGCCACCAGCGTGTTGGTGAGTGCCAGTGGCTGCTTCCACTCCAGGAGAAGGAGATGGTGCTGAGCTGCATCCCTGCATTGCTCTGTGATGCTGTGCAGGGCTCTGGGAGGAAGGGTGGTGCTCTCCAGGGAGGGCACAGTGACTGCTCGGGGGAGAAGTTTGTGTGTGGCTTTTGGTAATTTTTTCAAATGCTCCCCTGTTTCTTTCCTGTAAAAGTACAAGCCTTGTGTACCAGTGGAGCCAGGGCTGCTCTGACTTAATGGAAAAACTCGATCAGGAAGTGATGTTTTCTCTGCTGATGCTGATTTGACAGCTTTTTGTTTAACTCCTATGCCTGTATCTCTCTTGGCAGTGTAACAGATCAGGGAGCCAGAGACCAGTGCCAAGGAATCCCCAGGGAAATGCAAGCAGGAAAATCACTGTTATGTTGGGGGAGGCCTTTAGGGAGTTCCTGGTACTTCGGGTTGTGATTCTGTCACAGTGTTCAGCCCTCTTGCCCTTTGCCACGTGGGCAGGGTCATTTAGACTGGTGGGACTGTGTCCCTGTGGTGGTCACCCAAGTGCCTGTGCTGCAAGGGGGTGTCAGGGGACATCTGCTAGGATGAGGGGGGATGGCATTTACCCAGTGAGGGGGTCCTTGGCCTGGGCTGGTTTCAGTGTGTGGTACCCATGCTGGAGTCCAGCTGCAGTTTGGCTCCTGCTTGGGCAGGTGCTGCAGGTGGGGAGCAGCGAGGAACAGCTGTGTCACTGCTGTCTCCTGCTCAGTTTGAAGGTGTCCCCACGTACCCAGATGTTGGCAGGATGTGGAGCATCATTGACAAGTACAAGGTGACCAAGTTCTACACAGCCCCCACGGCCATCCGGCTGCTGATGAAGTACGGCGAGGAGCCTGTCAAAAAGTGAGTGCCAGTCCCAGTGGCATCAGGACATGCTGTGCACAGCAGGGTTGAGTGGCAGGTGCCAAAATGACCCAGGACTCCTCTCTTCCCCTATGTTGAGTGTTGAGAAAGCTGTGAACTGCAGCTGGAAAGCCCATTCTGGGTAGCCCAGGGGTTCCTGCAGGCTCTGCCGTGCAGCAGGCTCACAGCTCCATAGCCTGCTGAGCCCCTGCCAGCCCCCTCCTCTCTGCAGGCACAGCAGGAAGTCCCTGAAGGTGCTGGGGACTGTGGGTGAGCCCATCAACCCCGAGGCCTGGCTGTGGTACTACCGTGTGGTGGGCGAGGAGAGGTGTCCCATTGTGGACACTTTCTGGCAGACTGAGACGGTGAGTCCTTGCTGGGGGGCCCTGGCACCTCTCTGTCCCCTGTGCTCCCTGCAGGGCCTCTTTGCACCTTCCCCACGGTGGGGTTTGGGGTCTGGGGGGCCACTCCTTTAGCCTGCCCAGGAAACTCTGATGTGCTCCTTCTCTTCCTATCCTGGAACTCAAAACAGGCTCCAAGGGGAAGCCTTCCTCTCCAAAGGGTCTCTTCCAAGCTCTACTCTGGACACTGCTCCCCTGCCCCTCTTTTTCTCCCCCAGCAGCTCCAAAGCTTTATGCCCAGATTCCCCATCCACTGCCATATCCTTGCCAGGGCCCATCTGCAGCCCTGACTGGGCTGTGCTGTTCCAGAGCTGATGGCACAGCTGTGGGATGGGTCAGCACGGCCCAAACTCATGGCATGGCCCTCTCCTTGCAGGGAGGCCACATGCTGACACCCTTTCCTGCTGCCACCCCCATGAAGCCAGGCTCTGCCGTGAGTACTCGTGCTCTCCTCCCCAGCAGCCTCAGTGGGGCCCAGCCTGGGCCATGGCTGGGTGGGGGGACAGTGGTGCTCATGGGGAGGTGACCACCACCCAAAATCCCAGCCACATGCAGCCACGCTCATGGGGCTGTGTACCACAGCTCTCCAAAGCTGCCCTTGCCCTGCCTCCCACTCCCTCTGGCTCTTGGGGGGTCTAATGCAGGGATTCACCTCCATCTCTCCTTTCTCCCTGCTCCTCATGGCAGACATTCCCCTTTTTTGGTGTGGTCCCTGCCATCCTGAGCGAGTCAGGGGAAGAGCTGGAAGGAGAAGCAGAAGGTTACCTGGTAAGGAAGGGCTGATCTTCCCTATCCTCCCTTTCTCTGTCCGCTCTGGGACATCCCTGGTGGAATACCCACACCTGGCCCAGGGAAAGGGTAGAGTCACCATCCCTGGAAGTGTTCAAAAAATGTGTGGAGGTGGCACTTGAGGACATGGTTTAGTGGTTGATGGACTTCATGATCTTAAAGGTCTTTTCCAACCTTAAACAACTCTGGTCCACACAAGGAACCCCCTTGGGTGGTGGGAACTCCCTCCAAGGCCATAACTCTGTGGGAGCTTTCACAGCTGATCACTAAATGCACTTGCACACGTGGGCAAGGCAGGAGGATGGGAACAACTGCTCATCCAAGCTCCTTCCCCCAGGCCAGAGCTGGTGAGGCTTTCCCAGTGGATCAGCGCTAGCAGCAAGTGTCAGGGTGCTGCTCAGGCTGTCCCTGACACCTCTCTCCCCGTGCTGCAAACCTGGCTTGGTGGTTTGGCTCTGTTTTTCACCCCCAGGTGTTCAAGCAGCCCTGGCCAGGGATCATGCGCACGCTCTACGGAAAGCACCAGCAGTTTGAAACCATTTACTTCAAGAAGTTCCCTGGGTACTACGTGACAGGAGATGGTAAGGGGGTCCAGGCAGGCGTGGGCACAGGGGCCTGGGGGCAGCAGTGGCAATCTCACCCTGTCCTGCCCTCAGAGCCCCTTATCAGCTGCTCTGGAGGCTGGCACTGCTGCCTCACACTCATTTCTGGCTATTTTTAGGTTGCAGAAGAGATAAAGATGGTTATTACTGGATCACAGGGCGAATTGATGACATGTTGAATGTTTCTGGTAAGAAGAAGTTTTGTCTTCAGTGGGGATCAATGTGCTTTCTGACACCTTGCTTTGTGACACTTCTGCATCCATTTCAAAAGCTTTATGGGGATGGTTCTACATCTGTGATTCTGCCCAGCAACCTGTCCTCAAAGTGGATCCAGTGGCTGGGTCAGGGTTATTTCAGGGACAAGCCTGTGACTTGGTGACTTTCTGCACCATTTTCCCTGGAGACAAAGCCTTGGAGGGAAGGAACCTTCTGTAACCAGCCAGGGCACCTCTGGTGAAGGATTTAGGGCCACAGGGACCCACAGATTTTGGGCAGGACCATGGGTTTGCTAATCCAGCCTGCTGTGCCATGGAGGCCTCACCTCAAAGCTGATCAGGCTGCTCAGAGCTCTGAAGGTTCTCCCACTTCTCTTGACTGAGTCTTTGAGATTCAGCTGCTTCTCAGCCCATCATTTTCCATATACTCTATTTAATAGTTCCCTCCCTCCTTTCCTGGAGCCTGTATCCTCCAGGTATGTCCTGCTGGCTCTGAGGTGCTGCTTTACTTGTCCCTGGATCAAACTAGATCCTCTCACCTGACCAGCAGTGCCTGATTCTCCACCAATTGATCATTCTGGGACTTGACCACCTTCCTGTGGCTTTCTGTGACACCAGTGGCAGGGTGGAATGTCAGAGCACAGGTAGAGGAGCAGAGGTGTGCAGGACTGAGTTGAGGTGGGGTGTCATTGCCCCTCCCCACAGCACTGGGCTGGAGCCTGGACTCTGCAGATCCAGCCTCTTCCTCTGACCGTGTGGGCAGGCCTCCTCTGGCCAAATCCAGCCCTTCCTCAGCCTGTGCTTTGGAAAGGCATCACTGAACTGTTCATGATGTGTTCCAGAAAGAGGCCTAAAGGTGGGAGGGGAAACAGCCAGGGGAGGTGGCTTCTGCAGGTGAGTGACACCTGGCAGCTTCCAGAGCACTGTGGAAATGAGTTTCACTCTCCAGCTGTTGTCCTTCCCCAAGCATATCAAAGTGATGCTCTCAAATCTGTAATTTTGGGTTGTTTACAGCCTCAGGCCTCCTCCTGCAGCCGGTAAAGCTTTGCCTCCCCGTGTTTGCAGGGCACTTGCTGAGCACGGCGGAGGTGGAGTCAGCCCTGGTGGAGCACGGGGCGGTGGCCGAGGCTGCCGTGGTCAGCCACCCCCACCCCCTGAAGGGCGAGTGCCTCTACTGCTTTGTGACCCTGAGAGAGGGCCACGAGTTCACCAAGAACCTCACAGATGAGCTCAAAAAACAAGGTAGCAACAGGCAAACGCTGGGGAGCAGGCAAGGGGAGGGCAGGTGATGGAGGGGTTAAGGGCTTGGGTGCTTGCCTGTGGTCTGGGGAATGCAGACAACTGCCACAAGGTGCCTCTTGATTACAGAGCACGGCTGACAAAGACTAAAATTAGTTCTCCTGGCCTTTGGCTGCTCATGTGATGCCATCTTTGCCTCTTGGGAGCTGGCAGCCCTGTGAGGGACTGGGCTTTTGTTTGCAGCAGGGCTCTCCCTGGTAGACTGGGACATCCTGGGAGGATCTTGGGGTTTCTTTAGGGTGGTGCTCTGCTGCCAAGGAGCTGTTCCACTGCAAACTGAATACGTGAAACAAACCCATGGCAGCTGCTTCTCTGGAAGAACCCAAGAGTGAATCAATCCTTGCTCTATGAAAATGGTCACAGTGTTGGTTGTAGCCATTAGGGAGGTCTCTGGAAGATGGAGGGAATGAAAAAATGAGTTGGGGAGATGTGGCCTGTTGGCATTGCAGGTCCTGCTGTCCCCTCCCACGGTGTGGAGGCTCAGGTGCAGCAGCCCCAGGTGTCCCAGGAGCTGGGCTTGGGGTCTTAACCTTTTATCCTGACTGGAAAGAGGCTTCTCCTCATCCCTGCAATGAAAATCTCTCTTTTTTTTTGTAGTCAGAGAAAAAATCGGGCCCATAGCAACACCTGATTACATCCAGTATGCCCCCAGCCTGCCCAAAACCCGCTCAGGTGAGTTCAGGGATGGTGCAGGGGAGGACTGGGCAGTTCCTGCCAGTGGAAGCTGGTCAGCCCTGCACTGCTTGTCCAGGGATGCTCAGATTAGGGGAGATGCAAGCTCAGGGTGAGGATGTGCAGGTCTGGTGCTTCCCACTTCTGCTAAGGATGCTGAAGAGATCCTGACCCCTGGGGAGAGGGACTTCTTATATGGACAGATAATGAAGGACAAGGGGTGATGGTTTTAAATTGTGGAGGGCAGGTGTAGATTAAATAGGCATAATGAAGGAATTGTTCCCTGGGAGGATGCTGAGGCCCTGGCACAGGGTACCCAGAGCAGCTGTGGCTGCCCCTGGATCCCTGGCAGTGCCCAAGGCCAGGCTGGACAGGGCTTGGAGCAGCCTGGG
>VZUI01053352.1:0-11065 GCA_013401135.1 Cettia cetti
GTTTTCTAAATTACCATTGACGGAGAAGAGTCGTACAGAAGTCAGGGTGCGTCGGCGTTGTCCACGTTGGGCGCCAGATATTGGAGAAGGGATTGGGCCCGGCGTGAGATTCCCAGAGACAGGGATGCTCTTTAAGACACGTGGTTTATTGGTCGTGAGGACAGGCAGCCTGACCAGCACCGGCTGAAGCGTGGTTCCAAAAGAGACCGAATTTCCTGTTACCTTACATTTTATCTCCTTCTGTGTTGAATAATCTTGTTAACACCAACCTACAAAATCTACATACAACCTATGAGAGCTACTATATTACCATACTATTCTACATTCTAAAAAACCTTTCTCCTGCCACCTTGGCAGGGCCCATCCCCCTGGTATCCCTTTGTCTTCGAGGAGTGTTGCTCAACCATCAGGCATCCAGCCTTTAGTTAGCTTAATCGCTGTTTTCCTGCTTGGCATTCTACAACTCAAAGCATGCTTTCAATTCTATTCCACTGACAGGTTTTATACTTTCAGAATCTTTTGCTAGGAAATCATATCTGCAAGGCCTTCCTGCCTCATCCTCCCCAACACTTGGCACCAGGAAGCATGAGGAGTTCTTGCTTTCTTCTGCATGTGGCCCTGAAGGAAAAGGACACCTTCTCTCTGGTCATCATCTCCTGGGAGACAGACTCTCTAAATCTACTCTCCTACTCTACTGTGGACTCAAGGCAGACAGGAAGGTGCCTGAGCATCTGCCTGACCCTGGACACCAGCTGAGAATGGAATGGCAGGGCTGGGCCCTTGCTCCCTGTTGAGACTCAGGACATGGCTTTTCCAGCAAACAGCACTCTGGGGAAGCAGGTCCCACCTTCTTCCTGATGTAGCTGACATGATTCACCAGGGTCCCATGTCCAAAAGGCAGGAGCATACCTCCTCCGTGCTCTATATTTTCCTCTGAACTTCAGTTGCCAAGGAGAGAGCTCCAATTATATGTTTTGGATGTTTCGGATGCCTGAGGGAGGTTATTTCAGCTGCCAATATAATCTGATGCTTGGAGACTGGGTCAGGTTTAAATTGCCATGACAGAGCATTGGCATGACCTTCCTGGCAGATCCAAAGCAAGCTTAAACCATATCAGTACATGGAGATAACAGTATGTAATAATATACACATATATAGTGTCTTAACATACTGTGTGCAGCTAATGTGCATACTTATATTTGTGATATAAAGGGGATACCTAACTATAAGCGTGCTTCTTCAACTGTCCTTACTTCCTTGAAATCAGCAAAAGTATTAAACCTGTGCTGGGGAAGGTGGGAGAGGATTATCTAGATAAACACACACACAGACCTATACGTACACATTCTTCTATGTGCATCATGCTGGGCACACAGGACTACTACAAGATGTGAAACAATCTCCCCCAAGCTGTGGATTACAGGACCATTCTCAGACTGTATAAGCATTCACCACTGAAACAAAAAAGAAATAAAATCCCAAGGAGATGCTTTGTAATGGCTGAAGAACATAAAAAGCATTCTCTTTTTTCTCTCTCTCTAAATCCTATATCACCCTTACACTTCTCCTTTTTCTCCTCCTTGCTTGGCAGTAGGAGCCCACACTGGGTTTCCATAAGCCACTGGGTTTCCTTTCCTGTCACTCAGATCACAGTATACTTTGGAGCTGGGTGAACTCTCTGTGACAGGCTGTTCAGCTCTGGTCCATCAACCTGGCTCATTCTGGGTCCCTGAGCCTGCTGTGAAGTGGCTCAGCAACAGAAAAAATCCTTTCCCTCTCCCTTCAGGTGCAGCCCTCAGCACACGGTCTGAAGACAGCTGAGATAACCAAGAACAAGCTGCAGTGCCTGAAAGTCAAGGGATGCTGGACAGACTCCAGGCTTCATCAAGGGCTCTGCTGCCACCCAGGGACCACACACTGCGAACAGGCTCTCCATTTCCATGTAGATTCCCAGACAAGCATTCCCATCCCTCAGACACACAGACACCAGGTGAATGACAGAAGCCACTCTGCCAATCGTTCATGAGACATCCCCTTCACACAGGGAGAAAATGACACCACTCCTTCCTCAGCTCTTCTTCTCCCACAGGATCACAGCTCCTGCCCCACACCAACAGGGAAAATATCCCAGAACCCCTTGTGTTCCTTCACATCCTGATCTCCACAGCTTCCCCCATCCCCAGCACTCTCCTGCCCCACAGCACACCTCCCATGGGTAGCCACCAACACCAGGAGGAGCTGCCAGCAATTGTTTTCTTACTCCAAAACATTAAGGACATGGATGAGCTTAGCAGAGTCCAGAAGTGCAGGGAAAGACAGGAAAGGGACGCAACAAGAGCAACAGCCAAGGGAAGAAGCCCACAGAGAATGATCTTTACCAGTAATGCGTGCGGTATCTCCTGGAAGCAGACTGGCACTGGTGCCTTCTCTCACCCAGGTCTCTGTCTACTGTCTGCTGAACTGCTTGCTCTGAAAGCAGAACAGAGAGAGCTGTGCCCCTGTAAGCTCTGTGCAGGTGCCAACAAGCCCATTATGAACTGCTGTACACATTGATTACGTTAAATATGTGTATGTTTAGCATCATAAGGAGGTACATAAATAAGCTGTGGTATATAAATAAGTTCTGGTTTCCAAACTTAAATCTGCAGGATGAGGAAGTTAATAAATCAGCTTTACCTGGGTGTGATATAATAGAGAAAACTAAAATTAGGAAGATTTCCTTCCCTTCAGCACACACAATACTACGTGGCTGAAGAGCTGGTCAAATCAATTTTGGCAACAGATTTGTGGTAAAACTAAGCTCAAATTTAATTATTTGAGTTTTTGTCAAAAATACCTGTTATGCTTGTGGGCAGAAGCAATAAAAGTTTCCAAAAGCTTCCAGAAGTTTCCAACAGGAATAGCTGCCAGTAGTGTTTTGTGGAGGGCAGTTTTGGAACTCAGTTTCTGGGCCCGCTGCTTTCACATGGAGGAAGGGCAATTTGTAAGGGGAGAATGTTAAATTTGATTTTGAAGTCAGTGACATATTTGCAAATCAGGCTGAGCAGGAAAAGTTTAGGGAAGGGATCCAGCACACATAGAGTGGGCTGGCCTGGAGGAGACTGACAGAAGGAAAGGGAAGGCAAGACTAAGGCTATCTGCTGCCTCAGGAGTCCCTGGTGATTGTGGGTCAGGATGAGGACTGCCACCCCTTTTTGCATGGGGCCCCACATGCAGCCAGAGACCACCCTCGGATGCATGGCAGGTGCTCTGTGCCAAGCATGCCAGCCACAGACCGACGTGCCTCCAGGGTTATCTACCAGGCCACAGGGGCCATCCTACTGACCCCATTTCAGGGTTCTGCAGACACAGTGTTCAGGAGAACCATCCCTGGGCATTAAGCCTCATGAAACCAATGCCCAAAGACAGCTGTAGGTTTGCTTCCTTCAAAAACAAGTGGTCCACTTGCCCATTTGCCTGATGGATAATGCAAGCACTTAGAGGTGGACTCTGGGTGCTAACAAGGACCCTGAATACTTGGTTGGATATGCAGATATTCATATATGAGATGGCAAAGCCAGGAGCAGCCCCCATCACTCTTGGCTGAAGTGGCAGATGCAAATGCCTGCATAGGAGAAGGAGATTTCAGTAGATACAATCTTGTTTGGCTTGACTCACCAATCTCTTCCACAATATTCTCAGTGCTTCCAGAAAACAAAACAAGAAAGGAATAACCCATCAAGTGCCTCTTGACCTGCCCCATGGGTCTGAGAGAGAAAGAAGAAAAGAAAGACATTGAGGTGCTCAATATTCAGAGAAGGGAACACAGCTGGAGAAGGCTCTGGAGCACAAGTCTGATGATGAGTGGCTGAGGGAGCTGGGGGGGCCTCAGCCTGGAGAAAAGGAGGCTCAGGGGGGCCTTCTGGGTCTGCACAACTCCCTGACAGGAAGGGGCAGCTGAGGGGGTGGTTGGGCTCTACTCCCAGGGAACCATGACAGCACAACAGGAAATAGCCTCAGGTTGTGCCAGGGAACATATAGGTTAGATATTGGGAAAACTTCTTCACAGAAGGGGTTGTAAAGCACTGGCACAGTCTGCCCAGAGCAATGGTGGAGTGCCCATCTCTGCGGGGTTTAGAAGACTGTGGATGTGGTACTTGAGGACATATGTTAGAGCAGCCAGTGGTGAGATAATGGTTGACTTGATGAACTTAAGCATCACTTCCAACCTTAGTGATTTCATGTTCTGTGAATCTATGATTCTACGAAGCAGTGGGGCTTTCCTGGTCATAGCTCTGATTAACACCAACACCATGGGGGCTGAACCTTCCCGCTCTCAGCACCATCACAGCTGTTTTCAGAGACCCCACCCAGAAGCATGGCATCCAACCCAGCCCAAGGCCTTCAGTTATGCTGCTGTGAAACCACCTCAAGAACTAAGTTATTCTCATCAAGGTGTTTTCTTGCCTTAGAACAGATAACTTCCCTTAAAAGATAACTGTATAAATTGGCACTGTTTGCTCCAGTGTTTAGGAAAAAGAGCAAGAAAAGCACAGTTCATTCTTCTGATAAACACCACTAATGTGACTACATGCACACAGAGAACAATGCTGCCCCCAAACCTGTAAACAAAGTTATTATGAGTGATATGTTTCAAAAAAGCAAAAATTAGAATTAGAGATTTCTGTATAAGAAAGGAGTGAACTCTAACAAAACACAACTGTTGGCACTCAAACCCAGCTAAAGACACACCCCTCAGCCACGTCCTTAATGTGTTGGAGTGAGAAAACAATTGCTGGCAGCTCCTCCTGGTGTTGGTGGCTACCCATGGGAGGTGTGCTGTGGGGCAGGAGAGTGCTGGGGATGGGGGAAGCTGTGGAGATCAGGATGTGAAGGAACACAAGGGGTTCTGGGATATTTTCCCTGTTGGTGTGGGGCAGGAGCTGTGACTCTGCAGGAGGACAAGAGCTGAGGAAGGGGTGGTGTTCCTGCAAGTGCATCAGAGCTGCCTACAGACGCGTCCAAGTCTTCAGGAGCTGGATTTCACCCTCCTGCACTGAAAGAACAGATCCAGGAACCCACACACTTGAACCTGCAATGACTGATGAGGCTTTCCTAATTCCAGCTGAATGATGAATGCAAATACCTCGAAATGCAGATGTCATCTTCTAATCAATTCAACTCAGCAGCCACAGTGTATCTGGAAAAAAGTTGAATTTGGAAAGGAAATGGGTTAAATGATCTTACAAATTTCCTCAGAGGTTCAGAGTTTATCAATGGCAAGACTGACTACACTGATCCCACAGGTCCTGGAGTGTTTAATGCTTTGTTACTTGGGAAAACAAATTAAATCACAAGGGAGCATCTATGAAGTAGCACCAAATTTTAAACATTAAGAAAAAAGCTAAATTTAGAGAGACAAAAATTAAGAACCTTTCAAAAATCATAATAACCCTTTTTAAGGTCATAAGGAGAAAATAAAAAAACCTCTGATTTAATTCAGATGAAAACTTGTTGCAGCAGGCAGAATGCTACGAGCGTGGTGACCTTCCCCAGGAAGCATCCTGAAAAGGACGTCCAGGTGCCACAGACACATCCACTGCCACTTGAATGATTTCAGCTCAGTTGTGAACAGCAATCCCTTTGAGGTGATGCAGAAGAACAGGACAGAGCCTTTCACCTGGAGTTGCTCAGCACCCTTTATTCCAGGGCCAAAGAACACTGAAGGGATCCAAACCCAAAACAACCCGAGTGGCCAGAACAGGGGTTTATATAGGGAAAGTAGGGGGCAGGGCTGAATATCTGAGCCAATCAGCTGAGGGATTCAGGCGAGAACCAATCAACTGAGGGATTAAGAACCAATCAACAGGGAGATCAGGGGAGGAGTAAAGGGGAAGGGCCAATGGGGTACAAAAAATTTACATAACTGTTGCAAAACCTCTTGAGGGTAATATATTTTCTCACCATAACCAAGGGCTATCGACCAGGACTCCTCCCTTAGAGGGGGTATCGCAACAAGCCTGAAACTAAGGGTTGCTCTTTCTCCAAGGGAGAGTGTTCCCATCACTGTCAGGCTTAACAGACTCCATGACAACTATCACTTGTAGTCCAATGCCTGCTGGCACTACCTTTTGTGTCTTTTGCTGTTAGCAGCTTTTTGCTGAGCCCTTTCTTCCATCAGTTTTGGCGCTCGCTCTTTTTTCCCTGCCCACCATGGGATCCAGCTCAGGAAATCTCATTACTTTGGTAGGAAAAATCTGAATGGAGTGCACAAATCCACACTGTCTCACATGTCCTGCAGTCATCCTGCCCGTACCTAACATAGTAAATGAGGACAGGTGTTGCTGTTGGACTCAAAATAAAGAGCTTGACTCCAAGGTAATAGAAAGATCAGAAAGGCTTTATTTTCAATTCACGCAGCCTTTTTATAACACGCTGTGCTAAAAAGGTGTATCATTGGTCAGTAGAATAGGCATCTCTCTCCATTGGTTAAGTAACAAAAACAACACCTGATAGAGAGATTATTATGTGAATTTAGAAACATGATGAAAAACAAGAAAGCTGTTTACATGCAGCATCCTTGAGGCAATGAGTTTTCTCAAGGGAAGAAAAAATCAGCTACTGACAGGCTAAAAACTTTGCAGACTCAGAAAATCAGACCCACAGACAAGGAGGGAGGAGAGCTGAGCTGAAACAAGAGCCAAGCAGCAGGAATCAGTTTGCAGGTCCAAGGGCTGAAGGTTGCTTTTGTCATTCTCAGCAACTGCAGGTAGCACTGACAGCTCAACATCGTGCATTCTGTCTACAGAGCTACACTGCTGAAGTTACTCACCAGGAACCACACACAAGAATCAGACACTGAAGTGTTCCATGAAACAGTCACAGAGAGATTCCCTCTCTCATGCGATACACCACACCTAGCCTGCCTCACTTAGCAATTACACCCCTTTGGGAAGTCCCCTTGAGAGATTCCCTTAGCTCAGGGTGAGCAAAACTGCTTCAACCCATGTGCAGCCCCTAGGCTGCCTCAGTTCACAGGAACTCTCCTTTGAGAAGTCCCTTTGAGAGACTTCCTTGTGGCTCAAGGTGAGCAAAAATACTTCAACCCACGAGCATTTGAAGTTCTATGTTAATATTTCATACCCTAATGGTTATTCCCTTTGTTCCTGGTTTTTACCCCTCCTGATTGGTTCTTTTTGGATCCTTTCCCTGATTGGCCCCTTTCCCAATTCCTTTTCCCATTGGCCAAGCTGTGAAACCCCGCCCCTGGCTACCCTATATAGTCCCTCTCCCCGGGGGCCATTTAGCTCTTTCTGGTCTGGGCCTTGAGGAATAAAGAAGCTCTCCTGGAAATCAGAAAGACCCCCCTGTGTCACTGCTTTTGCTCCTTTTACTTTTCACTCGGGGTGGCAAGTGTGGCTCTGCTGCTCAGGCAGCCTCACAAAGAGCAAATCACTCTGCACTTGAGAATGCACCAAAGAGCTGATCACCCTGCACCTGAGAGTGTCTGTACCCTCGTCAAGCTGGGTGTCCTTTTAAAGATGCTTCTGGCGAGGAAGGCTGTGGCACCTCCACTACTGCACCAGACTGCGACAGGACATGAATGACTTTGGAGCTCTCATGCTAAGGTTGCATAGGAGCATCCATGTAAAATGTTGGTTTTGATTGGTTTGTGTGTTTTGATTATACGGAATGAGCAGAGTTCAGACTGCAAGTTAGAGATGGGGTCCTCAGCACAAGAAGGATATGCCCCAGTCCAAACAGGTCCAG
This sequence comes from Cettia cetti, assembly GCA_013401135.1. Taxonomy (NCBI): domain Eukaryota; kingdom Metazoa; phylum Chordata; class Aves; order Passeriformes; family Sylviidae; genus Cettia; species Cettia cetti. The sequence goes on from VZUI01053352.1 coordinate 7,750, forward strand.
AGGATACCATGGAGATGCTTTGAGGGCTGGAGCCCCTCTGCTCTGCAGCCAGGTTGGGAGAGCTGGGGCTGTTCAGCCTGGGGAAGAGAAATATCCAGGAGGACCTTAGAGCCTCTTCCGGTGCCTAAAGGGGAAATATAAAAGAGAGGCAGGGTGACTTTTTACATGGGCAGACAGTGATAACAAAGGGAATGTTTCAAAACTAAGCTGGGAAAGATTTAGTTTGGGTATTAGGAGGAAATTCCTCCCTGTGAGGATGGTGAGGCCCTGGCACAGGTTGCCCAGAGAAGCTGTAGTTGCCCCATCTCTGGAAGTGTTCTGATTGGATGCGACTTGGAGCAACCATGTGCCATGTGGCAGGACTGTACTGGATCATGGAACAAGATGCGCTTTAAGGTCTTTTCCAACCCAAACCCGTCTGTGTTCTGTGATTCTATGCCCTGGCACTGGTGCTGCAAACAGCTGATAGATTAGGGATCACACCCTTAGGGATCACTCCTTGTATGCCTGTAAAATTGCCCTTTTTGAGCCCAGAGGAGCTCCTGGAGCACACCAGGTATCCTTGTATGTCAGCTGGTGCAAGGATTTGTGTTTCTTACAGGAATGGTCAGTCTGAGCAGCTGTATGGGACTTGATCCTTGAGCTGCAAAACTCCTGTTCAGCATGCAGACCTCCCTGAAGGCAACACTTGCTGGAGACCTGCTATGTGGGCACTTCTTTAAGCATTGCCTTCCCTCCAGAGGGGTATTTGAACTTCATCACCCATCCAAGGGCTTTAAATGAACCAAACGAATCTGAGCCACCTCAGGGAAAGGCTGGCTCATCTGGGCTTCACACTCACCCTCCAGCATCCAAACCCTGATGTTCCTCCAGCAGGTTAGGCCCAACTGGTGAGAAGGAACAAACAAAGGAATGGAAAAATACAGAACAGAGGGGAAAATCATATCCAGTTAGCTCCCAGACTGCTCTTTCAGGTACCTTCCTTCTGGCAAAGGTGTGCTGTGACATTAACTTGACCTCTCTGCTTAAAAGACTGCCAAGGGCTCCTGCTTTCAGCTAGGGTATCTGAACTGGTCATACTGGCACAGTCCTGCATTCCTGCAGGGGCCTGACTGTAACTCAATGCTGCCTGTCTCAGGCAGTCCATACCCTGCAGCAGCCTGCCTTTGGGAGCAGGATCTAAGTCATGGCTCCTGCTCAGAGCCAGGTGCCCCATGAATGACCCCTTGAAGAGGGCAGGCAGCAGCAGCAGCAGCAGCATGAGGGTATTGCTTGGACAGAGACAGATTTTAAACAACAGGGACAGGTTTTCCAAGATTGTTCCAAACAAGAGCTGTGGGTTTCCTGGGAACATCATTCAGTGGAGATACCCACAGCTTGAGGCCAGAAGCTGAACAGGAACAGAGAGGAAGGGAGCCAGGGAGATGCCCCAAGGGCTGTAGTCTGCTCTGGAGACAGGCTGGGAGAGCTGGGGGTGTTCAGCCTGGGGAAAAAAAGGCTCCTGGGAGATTTCAGAGTCGCTTCCAATGCCTTAAAGGGGCCCCAAGAAAGCTGGAGAGGGATTTTGGACAAGGGCCTGGAGTGACAGGACAAGGGGAAATGGCTTCAAGCTGAAAAAGGGTGAATAGAGATTGGGTATTAGGAATACATTCTTGGTTGTGAGGGTGGTGAGGTCTGGCACAGGTTGCTCAGAGCAGCTGTGGCTGCCCCTGGATCCCTGGAACTGTCCAAGAACAGGTTGGATGGAGCTTGGAGCAACCAAGTGTAAGTGGGGATTTGCTCCATCCTTGCTCAGACTTACTCCAAGAGATCACCACACTGCACTGGAATGCTCCACCAGCAGCTGAATCAAGACAGAACTGTCCTGTGGGGACCAGGCCCAGCACTGCTGGTGGGCCAGGGAGGGGATTGTCCTGCTCTGCTCTGCATTGGGCCTCACCTCAACTCCTATGTGCAATATAAAAAAAGACATTAGGCCATTGGAGAGCATCCAAAGGAGGCCATGAGGATGGGAAAGGGTCTGGAGAGGCCATATGAGGAGCAGCTGAGGGCACTTGCTGTGCTGAGTGTGGAGGAGACTGATGGGAAACCTCCTTGAGCTCTTCAACATCCTCCCAAGGGGCAGCACAGTGTTGGATATCTAACTTCTAGGTGCCTGAATTTTCACCCAGGAATTCTCCTCCCATGTATGTCTTGCATTAAGACAAATTAAAGGTTTAGGCTCATCTCTTAAAAGCAATTGCAGGCTGTTCACTGTTGAGGACTGTCACCCCTGAGCTGCACATCTGTAGCGCACTACCGTCATGAGGGAAACGCAGTGACCACAGCAGAGTCGGAGAGGGAAAAGAGGAAGTTTAATTTTCTTTCAGCTTATATAGATTTCTAGAAAAGAGACCACATTGGAAGACTGAGGTTCAACCTCTTCAATTCCACTGGTCTACGAAAGTGTCCATCAATTGTCCCTCCTACAGAAAGGAATGTAAACCATGTAGATAATTACAGGAAAACATTGCTTTACATTTTTTACATGAAAGTATGTGAGAAAATTCTGACTCCAAACTAGAAGGCTGAAAACCAGGGTGACACATCTGCACTCACAACTCTTCAAGTGGCAATGCCATGGCTTGTTGGAGCGCTGCAGGCTAGGGGCCACCTAATGGAAGGCAGTTGGTGTACAGTTAATTAATTGAGGTAATTTTAGGCATTTTACTTTTGCTCCTACCTCCAGTGCTTCAAACCACACCTCTCTTCCAGAGCACCTACATTAAATGTCTGCAGTTAGATAGTGTGAACATGCTTGAGGCTACTTTTGCTCACCATAGGAGGTTGGCAGGGATACTGCTCCAGATCTCATAACACTTGGAGCAGACTGCAGAGAACCCAGTGATCAAAAATTCCCTACAGTTAAGCAGATTCCTATTTGCCAAGGGCTGAGATGCTGTCCCTGTGGAGCAGAGCTTGGAGGACAAACTGCTGACATGAGAACTAGCAGGACACACTGGTGGGCATGACGAGCTGTGAGGGTGAAACCAGGCTGATTTTGCTTATAGTAAGGGGTCACTTGCTTGTTTATGGTCATTTTCTCCTGCTGCTCTTAACTTGACTAGCCTTTTGGAGGTCTCTAAAGCACACTACAAACAAAGTCCTATTTAACAACCAGAGTCAAAGCCAGGAGCACCAAAATGATTCCCAGATTTGATATGACAGATGACACAGATTCTATAACCTTCCTAACCCCATGTCCTGGGTTGACGGTGCCTCTGTATCCCAGATCGTGAGATTGTTGTGTCTGGCGGCGGCGGCCTTTCCCCGCAGC
>VZUI01053356.1:0-28651 GCA_013401135.1 Cettia cetti
AAGGGAAAGGGAAAGGGAAAGGGAAAGGGAAAGGGAAAGGGAAAGGGAAAGGGAAAGGGAAAGGGAAAGGGAAAGGGAAAACCCCACTCCAGATCTTGCTTTTTTAACAGGTGAGAGGTCTTCAATGAGCAGTTTACAGAACAGAGTGCATGACAGAAGAGACTTATTGCCACACCTGAGCCTGTGCTGTTTAGGCAGAGTACTGTAGTCACTGCCATCACAAAAGTGAAACTCTTCTGCAGGTTGTGTTTTTTCTTGCTCCAGCTAGGCAATTGTCTGCTTTGATTATTACACAAGCTAGTCACGCAAAAACTTTCCTGCCTTGGCATAATATTGCAATTGCAAAAGCAACTTGTGGGTAAGGTGATTCCCCCAGGCTGCTAGTTTTCAGTTAGCATGGTTTGCAGACAAATAAAAATGTAGGAAGACATATTAACAACAATTTATTGCAGTGAGACCATTTTGGCTGGTCATTTCTGTACATCGTTCCATGATCAGCTGACCTTGAGAAATCTTCCAGAGAATTCCTTTTGCTTTCAGTGGAAGGTAGAACTCACTACCTTAGTTAAAGCCATTTTCAATGCTGTTGACACAGTGGTACCTGAACAAACAGTAATCTAGTGGAGAGAAGACAAAACTGGATTATCTTGACATTTATTGGTATCTCACTGACCACTAACACTCATGATGCAGATGGTCTATTAATACCATTGAAACAAGACTATGAAGCTGCAAATAGCCAATAGGCCAATTGTTATTAGGTGGCTAAGGGACTAGTGTACAAAACAGACTACTAATGTAGATTTCAGCAAGTCATTTATTTTAAAAAAATGGCCCCTGCATGCAGACATATCCTTAAAAATTTCTTTTCAACACAATTTCTTTTTCTTGGCACAAAATCATTTGCCAACAAGATTATTAATGTAGATATAAGAAGTTATTCAACTCCATCCAAATGAAGTTTTTGGCAAGAAAGTCCCTTCCAGAAATAAAAGCATAGTTATTTACTCACATAATGCTGACTTTAAAAGTGCCTATACTTGCCCTGTGGTTACCATGTTCTTTTTTCTTTTATTACTAGACTAGTATTTGAAGATACCTACATACTTACCTCCTTATTTTTTAAGATAACCACTCAATAACACAGACACACCCCAGGCAGTTAGAAACTAAGAAAATGGCCAATTTGTCTGAAATGTTCATGGCTTAAATCTTACAAACATCATAAAATGACACATACAAAAGGTATTTTCTTTGCATGTAGTAGAGACTGTATCACTAAATGTAAAGTTAATGATATTAAAGTATGTGATTGAGTCACCTTATTTGTTCCTCATTAACTTTTTTCCTACATTTCTTTCCCATTAGCCTCATGAAGTTTATCACTCAATTTGATTGAATATGACAGATTTCATCTGCAGTTCATATGACAAGTTACCTGAATGAACATAAAAGGGGTTTTTTTTTCAGAAATACTTCTTAGAAAACTACTAAAGATGTGAGGCTCTGCCAGCTTCTTAGAAGCTGCAAGAATCAAGTAACATGTATTTGCTCTAATGGCCCTGACCAGCAATCACTTGGGATATTCTCCTCTCCAGCTGAAGGCTCCAGAGGATCTAAGTTCAGGTCTGGGCAACCACACTTACCTGAATGGAGCTGTCCTGCCCTGTGGATGGACACTGTCATATCATTGTCTCTAGTCCTATCTCTGGCCTCACCTCCTACCCTGGACCTGATCCATTACCTTGTCTGGCACTGCTGGCAGCTCCTATATTGAAGTACCCCAGACCCTGGTGGGTTCAGGTGCAGCCAGACTGCCCTCTGGTCAGGGAGGGTGTTTTTGCCCGTGTTAGGCACCTGTTTTATTCCTCAGGCTGTTGAGTAGCTCTGCTGCTGCTGCTTGCTGACACTGACTATGTATAATGGAGCCACAGGAATAGGAAAAGGGGGTTTTTCTCTTCATCATCTCAAGTAAGCTGCCTTGTGAAGGGGGAAAGGGGAATACCAGGAAAAAAGGAAAGCATAAACACCATGTCAAACATTGCTTCAAGCAAGCAAAATTCATACATGCCTGAAACAGTTATTAGCTATGTTATTAGCACAACAATACACCAACTCAATCCAGCAAACTTAATACAAGATCACTTTGATTTACAATCACATTGAACAGGATCTACGCAGGAGATGCTTGAGGAATGAGTCTCTTGCACCACAAAATGATTTCAGGATTCAGGATTCAGTTGTGCTGAAACATGCACAGAGAAGTACAAATACCTGTAACTCTTAAGTACTTTACATTCTTTTTTCCCTCTGCTGTTGTAAGTGGCTTCTTGGGCATTCAATAGAATCATTTTCCCTCTTAATTTCCATACCACAGAAAAGGAACATGTGAGAAGAAAGCTAAGAAAATTAGTGAAAGTTTTTGCTACTGAATTTAAAGAAGTCAGTATTTTAGCGTGTAGCCCAGTTATACCAGATGGCAAAGTATTTCTGAAAATGTTCTATATAGAACACATTAAAACATAGAGACAGTATCAGAAATGATAGTACAAGTACAGGGAAGTACTTCTAGCAAGAAGAGGTCACAGGAATGAATGGTTATACCAGCTAACATTGATAATACTATTGTCATGGTCATCAGATAAAATTTCAAATGCAATCAAAGCAGAAAACAATGAAAGCTCTAATAAGAGGCAGGTGTTCTCTGGCATAGTGTTTAACTGTGTTGCAAACATGAAAGCTCTGAAAGCATAGGCAAGTTGGAAACTATCTTATGCATGCCTGAAGGCACAGAAAGCAAACACCCTGTTCTAATTCTTTGAAAGATGAGTACAGCAGCCCTTTCACCTAGAAATTCAGCATGACAATGAAAACAGCTAATACTTCCAACTGGTAATTACTGAAAACACCCTGACCTGAAAGATGCTTATTTAAAAATAATTCTTTTAAATTAAGATTTCTCTACCTAGCCCATACCTACAAAGCAGAACCAAACAATGGATGTGGTAGGCATCTAGCTCATACATGATTTCTTAGAGACAGTTACATGCTGTTGAAGGTTTGCTCATGATTTTCATGCCTCATCTGCTCCACACTGTTTTGACACAGGCCAACACGTACGAAAATTTCCTTGACAATCACTGGAAGATTTCTTCCAGATTCTTATGTCATCCTATTCCAAGCCAGCTAAGATTGTGTAAAAGAATGCTTTTGTTACTTGATATGAAAAGAAAAACAAATTGGGATACTATGCTCTGCAGTGGTAGTCTAGAATAATTTTAAGAATAACCAAAAAAATTAAGGTGTAGAACTTTAAACAAATGCTAAGGTATTTTAAAATCACCCATAACATGAGTCAAGTTAAACTAATGGTCAACAAAGTATCTGTTTAAAGAATAAAAATGATGGCACTTCATACTGGGGAGAAGTTTATTTCCTTCTCTGTTTTGGTTCATATCCTGTCTGGGGTTTCCTAATGTTTTCAATTTTTCTTGTTTACCTTACACCTGACTATCCTTTATATAGGATTTATACTCAGATTCGACTTTACATCTGGCTCTCATTTTATCTTTTTGTATGAATGATAATCTATTCTTTAGAGCCATGCAAAATATGCCTCCTTTTGACAGGTCAGTAATGTGTTTTATACCTGATAAGCAAGGCAGGAGCTGTGAAATTAGTAAAATCAAAAACACTGGTTTGAGGCTATCAGACTACCATGTGAAATACTTCTATATAATTATTTAATCTCAAATGTATAAACTGGTAGCTTGCTCAATTCACATCACTCCTGGATGACAGTGGGACTGAATCCCAGCTCTGCCTTTCCAGGACCAAAAGACTCACTGTTGTGAACTCACTCCATCAGCAGTCCATGAAGATGTTCTAGGAGTGAGAAAATTTGAATATTTCAGTATGCTTCTTTGGAAGCTTGTGGCTAAATTTTACTAGGGCTCTAGGGCATAACGCTCCTAGTACAAACATACTTTCATTAATGCAGGCAAAACTACTAATTTACCTGTAGGGCCTATTCAAAGCTAAATATATATTTAAAGAAAAAAAAAAGTGGGGTGGTGTATGTTTAAATGATCTATTACATTAATAGTAAAGCTTTCCTTAATAAAATAAAATTTCATCTGCCAGAGATATTTCTCTATATCTTTGAAAAGTTGCCACAAGTCTGTAGTGTTGACATGATGTAGTGAATGACTTTGAGACAAGGCACTTTATGTAATGTAAATATTTCAAATGAATGTCCTCACATAGCTACAGAATAAACAAGCATTCCAAATATTATAAAAATTAACTTTCATTTACTATGGATTTGAATCCTAAATGCTTTCCTACGGTGAAAACTTCCATAATGTCTGTGCCATGACATCCATTTTTGACTTTACCTCCTCAGGTCTCTATAATAACTGTAATATGTCTACACCATTCATTCCCCAGATGCCCATGGAACACTATTAGTCAAGAATTAGTTTTGTGTGGCTGTTACAGCATTATGACTTGCTTACTGGCCATAATGTCTTACACACAGATATCAAATTCTGTTTTGCTTATTACTTGTTTAATTTTAGATTTAAATTTAGACTTTTCTAGACATATATTTCACAGCTAACCTGGGGAAATTAATATTTCAATTTCAATAAACAATTACTTGGACATTATTGTTTTACTTCAATGGGAATGGAATTGAAGACTGAGATGTGAAGATCCGGAAACTGCCTTTTCAAGGTATTTTTAATTTTTATTAAATCTTCTGGATTATAATTTAAAATACAATATGTATTTTAAAATAGAATATATGTATTTAAATATATTTATTTAAAATATAAAAAAGGAAGAATTCAATAATGGTAGAAAATCTGCAAGACAGTGTTCAGAATATGATGCTATTTTCTTCCTCTTCCACATTACAGCATTCTGACACTCTGAAATGCCAGGAATATATCTTTTAGTCATAGGCTTTTTTCTTGTAGGAATTTCTTTTTAATCTCTCTCTGCTGCAAATTTCAAACCTTCTATTTCAGATTAAAAAAATCACTACTTTAAAATTACTTTAATAAGAAATTAGAAAATAGCTGACATTTCAGACTTTATGCTATTATTTCCCCTGAGGGAACCCAAAAACTCCATACATCAAAAAAATCTTATTTAAAATAGCTCCCTCTGGCCTCCAAAATGATACTTATAGCAGAAAAATAGTGTAAGCAAATTAGCATGGGGATATTAGCGAGATTCAGAGTTAATAAAATGTAGGTACTGCACCTTATTGTGTTACGTGGACATTAAAAGATACAATGTGTCAAAATGGTAACATCAAAACTACAGGTTTTTTACGCTACAGAAGCATTTCTGTAATCAGTGCATATTTTCTTGCCCTGTTGACATTTTGGTACAGGGAAATGTTTTATCTAACCACATTTTTAAAAAACCAACAAAAACTACTCACATGTGAGTTCCAGTAGTAGAAAATCAAACTCCTTTATATTTCACTGCTGGGTCATGGCATGCTTTCAGGCATCAAAATGTTTTCTGTTGAAGCAAAATTGAGCAGAATAATTACAGTGTACTAAATAATTCAGGGCTCTGTGGTTTGTCTGTGGTACAAGCTTATGCATCCTACATAATGTCAAAAGTAAATTGGATTCCAGCTCATGACATTTAACAAGAACCTGATAAGCAGGTAATTTCTTGCTATACTTTTGGGGCTTTATTTACTTAAAAAAAAAAAAATCACTACATTTAAAACATGAGCACTTTCTAGAGGTTTTTTTAAGTTAATCTTTGCAATGGTTTTAATTAAGGTTTCTTCACAATATGGATGTACCACTGGCAAGTATGTGCTATGTTAGTAATTTTATTCTTATAATAAGATACACTTTTTCCCAGACAACTATTTTTTTCCAACTTATTCAATGCATATGGCAAATCATGTTCTCTTAACTGTTCATATGTTACACTTAACAACCCATGCATGCAGATAATTGCATCTTCACTACTGATGTTAACTAGTTAACAAGAAAAAAATTAATTTGAGCATTCAAATTCTGTGCTGTTTACTTTAAATAATTTACAAATGTGCATGTATTTCCATAGGATTAAGAACCAAAACTATAGAGACCAAAAACATTGAAGGTGAATTTAACTATTTCCTAACCCACCTCCCAACTTTAGGTGTTAGACCAGCTGCCATTTCACTTAGCATAGAATAGAAACTGCAGATCCTCATGTCTTAATCTATAATTGCTTGTGTAACCATCAAATCAAGGGACTAGAGGGCCTCAAGGAATAAGGTTCAGCATGTGACTTGACTAAATAACCCACTTTGGGATGTTGTAAGAGATTAATCCAGTGTCCCATAGGAATTCTGGCACAGACAGGGTTTGAAACCAATTCCAGCATGGCTTCACCTGGCTTATGTGACTTTTCCATTGCCTGTTGGTATTTCTTGACTCATCCTATCCATTTTTATATCAAACCAGGAAATTACTGGAAAATAACTCATGCATTAGAGAATTGTCCTGTCTCCCTTTAGGAGGATATATGAAGTAAGTTATTGCTCATGTTTACAGGAAAGTTGGATATGGAGTAGAGAGGATTGATACAATTTCTATGTAGAATTAACAGGAAAAGTGTCAATTCAGAGACCCCAAACCTACAATTTTGCTTTAAAACTGTGTATTTCAGAATATCAGAGTCTTTATGTTAAGGTCTTACTCATCATTTCAGTTCTTGGGGATTAGCAGCACTGAAGACATCTAAGCTACAATTGATTTTTAGCTCACAGCACAGAATATTTAAAATACATCTCTCTTATCCACAGCCTATTCTGTATTTATATTACTTTTGTGCTCTATCAGTTACCTATTTCTTTTCCTCTCACTCTCATCCATATGCTTAGAGCTTTTCATTGACCTGATCTGCCATGCCTTCTGCTTTCCTTCTTCTTTCTTCAAAGCAATCTTCGCAAACAATAGTATCTGTCAACCTCTATCTTCCTTTAAATCAACACATCTTTATGAGTTACAGCCTTTCCCTTTATACATTATTTATGCATATTTCTGTAGCAGTTAACAACAGCCAGTCAAATAACTACAGAGAGTTTTTATATGTTAAGCACAGGTTAATGCAGCATTTAATCTACCTATTAGTTACTTTTAAGAAATTTTAAATACTGTCCCTTTAAGTTATCTCCACTGAAGAAAAGTAAGCTGGAACTCACAGAATGTCTTTCTGGAAGAAGCAGTTCTCATTAGCTGAAAACCTAAATATTTCTTTCTTCCTGTAAATGTACAACTAGCTAGGACAGACATACACATCCACTGAACTTTCCAAGTAAAGGAACACTACAGTATCAATAAAAACCTGTCAGCCTACTGACAGTATCACCGTTAAAGAGGCATGAAGTCAACTCATAATCTTGTTTTGCCCTATTTAATTTGCTTGAATTTGTTTCCAATGCATGTCCAGTCAGCACTCATATACCAGACCTATATATACATATACATATATATATATATGTATGTATGTATGTATGTATGTATCTGTCTCAGAATGTCTTAATCTAATCAGGCCTCGATGTTGGTGGTAAAACAGAAAAAAACCCACAGTACTAAAGAGAGTTGGGAATACGACCCAACCCTTCAGGCGTCCGCTCTCCTCCACTCCTTCGGGGCCAAGCCTGAGGGCGGGGCCGAGCTCCTGGGACCAGCGGGTCCCCGACTCCTCGGGGCGGGGCGGGAGCGGCCGGCGGGAGCCACCTGCCCCCGGCGCCTCCCACGGCCCTCCCGGACCGCGCCCGGCTGGCTGGGCCGCCGCCTCGGCCCGGGGCGAGGCTTCCTGCACTCGGCCGCCGCCGCCTTCCCCGGGAGCCAGCCCCGGGCTGCGGCCGCCGGGCGGGGGTGAGCGGGAGATCGCGCCTTATGCAACCGGCTCGGGGAGCGGCCGCCGCCGTCTCGTCGGCAGCAGCAGCCCGGCGCCGTCCGTGAGTGCCGGGGCCGAGGGGGGGAGAAGGTGTCCGGCCTCAGCCGTGCGCGGGCAGCGCAGGCACTCCTGCAGGTGCGGCGTGGCTGAGGCGAGCGGGCGCTCCGCCCGGGCCGGGCCGTGCCGGCGCTGAGGCGGACGCCGTCGGAGCTCCCTGTCTCCCTTGCTCCTGAGCGGTGTTGGCCCGGACGTCCCGCTGTGGAGGAGGAGAGGGCGGGAAGAGCCTCAGCCCGTGCTGGCCTTCGCCTCCGCGCCCTGCCCGGCCGTGTGCCCGGCGGCCCGGCTGCGGGGAGATGCGTGGCTGGGACGACCTTTACCCGCTCCCAGTGCCGCCCTCTTGGGTACCGGGGGCTGCTGTCGGGATTCTTTCCTTGCACTTCATCCAGAAGCTCATCTTCCCTTACTTCTGGGCCGACCTGAGATACCTGCTCAAAGTTATGACCTATGGGCTGAGAGTGGAGATGTACCGACTGCAAGGGAGGGTTGTCACCGTCCTGGACAAGTTTGTGAAGCTGGCGGAGAAGCAGCCCCACAAACCGTTCCTTGTCTACGAAGGGGCCGTTCACACGTACAGGGATGTGGACCGGAAGAGTAACAGGATAGCACAGGTCTTCCTGCAGCACGAGGCTCTGAAGAAGGGAGACACGGTGGCCTTGCTGATGGGGAATGAGCCAGACTTCATCCACGTGTGGTTCGGACTGGCCAAATTGGGCTGTGTGGTGGCATTCCTCAACTTCAATGTCCGCTTCAGATCTCTCCTGCACTGTGTCAGTAGCTGTGAGCCCAAGATACTGGTTGTGGGAGCAGGTAGGGTATACTCCTCATTCCTACATTCAAAGCTTTTAATGTCACATCTCCCACATATCTGGTCCTCCAGATCATTTATTGGAAACAGGATTTACAGATGTTCAGAGAATGAAAGAAACACAGGGCTGGAGGGGGCTTCAAGACGTTATAAAGCTTCAGCCTCTCAGGCAGAATCAATTATATCCATGCTTTGTGAACGTCCATTTAACCTTTTCTTAAAAAAATGTTTACTGCAGGAGAGTTTTCAACATCTAAGTACAACATGTTCCAAGTGTTTAATTGTTTCAGTAGAAGCTTAAAGTGTCTCTGAAAGCATTAAAATTACCTATTAATTTTCCATTACTTCTCAAATAGTCAGATTTAATCCTATTTAAGTCATGTACTTTATTCTCTTCTGCTGTTTCCCTGTGTTTCTACTGATCAAACACACTGCAAAACTGGAAGGTCTAAGCTTAGACTGTACATCCTCTGCTGCTCAACTGTTTGCAGAGGTACAACAGTTTTCTAAGAATAAAGTTTTGGGAGTAGACTACGTAGGAGGTTGATTCATAATAACAAACTTACTATTGGTGTTGGATTGTAGAAGAAATTGCTGTGTTTGAATAGGGATGGTAGTGTGTGTGGTGCAACTTTCTGGAGTGTTACATTTTTCTTAAATGCTTCAAAAGAATTTAAAATCTTGTTGTAGGCATCCTGGGCATTGTATGTTGAAATTTGGTGTAATTAGTTAGATGTCTAACTGAAAACAGATCCAAAACATAAACTTGCCGTAGCATTTATGATCAAGTGAAAATGAGCCTGCAAAGCTCAAAGACCCCACAGAAGCTTGACACTTAATTGAAAGAAAATATATTAAAATATTGCGTATTAATATTGTCTCACCTCTCTGCAGTATTGTTTCAAGTCTCCTTTCTCTTTTTTTCTGTTGCACACCTTGCTTTACTCCTATTACGCAAGTTGTGGGGTTTTAAACCCATGATATCTACATAATAGAATTTTCTTCCATCTATTCTCTGCTATGACATTGTGTTTTCAAAAATGCATTTAAGATTTTTCCCTTGCACATTTTGAATTTATAAATCTTGTCATTCTGATTCTACATGGTTTTCTGGTTTAAGATGCTTAGTAATTAAAACAAGCCAATGAAACAAAAGCCAATTTAAATATAAACCAAATACATGATAACCAGGCTTCTGAACTGACAGCTTTTAATTTTGCCTTACTTAATTTTAAAAACTTGTTTAGCTCCTTCTTATGAACCTGTACTTTTGAGTGTATTTATTGAGGAAGGGAATTAATGTTCAGGAACTTCCTGCTTATTGACTGTGGTGAGACAGAAGCTTTGGATCAAAGCTTGTATCTGAGAGAAGTTTTTATTTAAATTAGAGATAACTAATGGATGAAGAAAGAATTTGCAGAGCAAGGTCAGGAATTGTGTTTCTCCACTCTTAATCAGCTACCAGCAGCTGATACTAAGAGCAACTGATTGAAGTAGGTTCTTCTGGGGGTCTGCCTCTGCTTACGAGGGAAAAGCTGTGTGCAGACAGCTGCTGCAATAGAAATATCAACAAATTAGTCTCTCAGCTGGTATTTTACATATTGGGGTTCTTACTTTATTGGTGGCTTTTAGTCTCTGCTGTAAGTCTGTCAGTCCCATGAACCATCTCAGTATTTTTCTTCAGGACTTAGAGGCTCTTTTTTATTTTTATATGTGAAAGAAGTTAAAGTTGTTAGGTCCTTAGCTATTCACCACATCATACAGGAGCCTCTCCAAAGGAGTCCAGATTTAGTAGTTGAAAGTTTATACACAGACCAGTGACTGTGAAGCCTGACTTACACCACTCTTGAAAGAAACATATTGTACCTAATTATTATAAATAATAACTTCCCCCTAATGTTTATAAAAATTGCAGAGCAATATTTAACACTGGGGTTACACAGTAACATAATTCTTAGAGATCTATTAAACATCTTTTCATCCAGTATAAGTGTGAGTATCAAGGGATTCTTCCTCATCAATAGGCACAAGTTGTTTATTTTCCTCTTGTGGCACCATTTTCACAGAAGTGTGGACAGTTTGAACATGGTATTTTTTTTTTTTTTCAAAGTATTTACACTAAAACCAACTAACTTGTGGTCTAATATCTATCGTTGCCATAGACAGGCATAGTTTCTGGCAATTAAAACTGTTTTTTTAAAACTAGAGAATAGTATGCAGTATTTCTGGATAGTGAAATTCTTTTAAAAAAATATATAGGTTTTTTTTCCCTCCTCAAAGAAATGCAGGTTAACTCAGCAATTCTGTTTCTTGCAATAGTTACAAACTATATCTTCAGTGTTTTTGATGACCTTTGGCCTTATTCATAGACTGCAGCACAGCAGAAATTATCCCCTGAACAATTTGGCTGCCTGTGCTCAGCAAGACCAAATTTGCTCTTGAAATTCTTGTCTGTAATAGCACAGGTTCTACGTTTATATCTGTATATCTAGTTAATATTAAGGTTTCTTTTATCCTGAAGGGAACATTCCACCTTCACCTGCTATCTGAAATAATCCCCAGTGATGATTGTTTATGGCTAAATCTTCCCTGCTCAGAATGGTGATGTAGCCTCTCTTTGTGTGAGATGATTGCATCTTGAAGCTTTTCTGTACCTCATTTTCAAAAATGCTTTTATTTTTTACAAATGCAATACCTCCATACTATTTATGGTTACATTTTCTTCCATATCTTTTTCCATTTTTCATAGTGCCTCTTGTAAGATCACTCTCATGTGCCCTTTTATACTCCTCACTGTCGTCGTGTGCCTGCATGTTTTTCAGGCATTGTGGTTTGGTAACCCCATCCAATTAGTACTATCTTGTCTTTGCTTCAGCATTTGGAATCAGACTTTCTTCTGATCTGACAATTCTCTCATACTTGAATTGCTTTTTCTAACTTTAGTTCAGAGTGCTTCAGTAGTATTTAAGTTTTGTGGGTTTGATTTTGCCTTAATGTATTCTGTGAACTCAGCAACTGAATGTTTTATTCTTAAGCCCCACATATGTTATAAAACTTGAGGGTTTCTTCCTCTTGTTGGTTTCTTAATATGAAATGGCTATTTCTAAAAATTAGATTTTTTTTTTTCTATGACATAGATACTCTTTTAATTAATTTAGTGCAATCAAGTAAATTCTTTTGTCTTCTCATCCAGGCTCTGGTTAAAAAGCAAATACAGATTCTATTATTTGCCAATATTTAGCCTTTCTGTTCCTTTCCAATAATTCCATTTGCCTTTGTGTGTGATAGAGAATTTTTAACTTTAACTACTCTCCTTTGTCTGCTATGTTTCCAGAGTATTTAGCTCTTGCTTTATTTTGTTACTTAACCTTCTCACATTTCCATTCCCAGAAACATTTTCTCCCACCACTCCCATTTTGGGGAATGCTTCTTGAAAGAGATTCAAAAGCTACACTTTCAAACTGCACTTTTAATAAAACAGTAGTTAACTAGCTTGTAAGTCAATGAGGAACTTGTAAAAGAGAAAGAAAGAAACTGTATGCTCTTCTCTTTCAAAAGGTGTTCGTTCTTTCTACATTTGTTACCAGGCTGTGCCACCCTTAGTTGTTTAAAAGCTGCTGGTTAAACAGAGGAGGTAAGGCACTGCTTAAAATGAAGGCATCTTTTAAGGCGCTATGTCCTTTTTGGGGAATATTTCTATTGATTGAAATCTTGCTTGAAGAAGGAATTACATGGTATCTATTATATCATTGTATCGGTAGCAGTACAACAGCAGTACTACTATACAACATGTACAGTTTAGTGACCCACCAGAAATGCACAAATGGAATTTATTTGCCAGGGCATCTCTACTCTGTTCCTACTGGGAAGAGTTCAGCCCAGATTGCCATCATGACTTCTGATGTGAGGATTCAGCTGTTAAAGGATTGCTTTCTAAACTCTGTGAGGTTGATTTACATCAGTCCTGATAACAAAGGCTATTAAGGGAGCTTACATGCTGCATGGACACGTGTGAACAGGCTGCTCTGCGTGGCTCTGCCTGAGCAGGGAGGTCGGACTCAGGTGACCTCCAGAGGCCCTTCTATTCACAGCCATCTTGTGATTTTGCAGTTTTGTGCAGAGGTACATCTCCCAGCTGTATTGCATTTCTCTGGCCAGGAGTCTTTACTTTTGAGGCACTAGCAGTGCTTGCTGCTGCTGAGTGTATTCTGAGCTAGACAGAAGCATGTCTACATCCCCGAGAAAGAGAATAAGCAAAGTATTTTTTGGTATTTGTAAATATATAGACATTTGATGTTACATACAAGTAGAAGTCTCATCTGTCTTGTTAGTCACTGAATGAAAGAAGAATGGATCCTATCAAAACAACCATTTCTTATCCATTTGGAATAAAAAGCTATTTAGACCTAAACAAGTGGACGGTTAGATAACCTGTGAAGGACACCTGCTCTGTTAGACACCATATCTCTTTGATCACTTGCTTTTATTCTGGTCTGTGTCTTGTCCCAGGCGGTCTTTGAGTGAAAAAAAGCCAACTGTGATTTATAAGGTGGTTTATATTTTATTACATTTACTGCCTTCAGTAGTGCTTCCAGATACCAGTGCTGATCCTGAGCCACAGCTGACTTTTCTATTATTATTTTGTGAGAAGCTATGCTGAGTCTCTTGGGGGGTCAAGTACAAGTAACAATTATTTTCTGAGACCAGACGGTGTGGGGAAGAGTTTGGACTTGGTATAACTTCCTGAGCATATCAGCCAGGGTACACATGAAAGTTATGTAAGAACCATTTAATGGAGTTTTTCTTCTGAGTAACTATCTGTTCAGTACAAACTGATCTCATAATCTAATGTATTCCTTTCATCAGTGTGGGATTGTGTCCTTGCCAACAGCCTGCATGATCTCTCTGCTAGAAAATAACATAAAAACCTTTGTGCAACTAGAAGCCTAGGACAGTGGTTCAATAGGTATTTTCCTTGCCTTCTCAAAAGATGTAACTGAGTTATGTATTCATGTGAATATAAAGTAACAGTTTCACAAACTTTGTTGAATAATGCTTTAAAAGTAGGAGAAGAAAAGTGAATAGAAGTGGAAAAATGTATCTATCTAGATCAATTCCAGATTTTTTTTTCTCAGTGGGAGCCAAATAATTAGCAAATGGCGAACATTTGTGTACAAGCAATGTAGACAACATGGATGGAACTTGTAAAATTTGTATGAGGAGACATTTCTCCCAAAACAAGTACCCAAAAATCTGAATTTACCCTCATAGTGTAAAAATAAGCGCTTGAGTGAAACATCAAAGTTTAAGTAGCTGGGCTGCTTTAATGCTTCAAGATTTATTTTCTATATGAAGTGCACTTACAAGTTACCTCTAGAAAAATACAAATTATAGCTCTTCCAAGAGGGCTGTGCTTTCCTGACAGGTGGAAAACATGGAATGTAAAGACTAGACAGCCCTACACAATGTCTGGCATAGAAGCTTTTTGTTTGGGGAAAAAAATTATAGTTGACCATCATTAGAACTCTTATTTGGAAATACATTAGTGCAGCTGAGAGCCATCTCCAAACACCTCATCTCATGTGTGATCCAGAAGTAACTTTCAGTTTCTGGCAGTTTGAATATAGCTATTTTAACTTCCCTTTTTTTATTCAGGAAATCATTTATTGTTTCTGTTTTTCTCTGCTATCTACTGAGAAATTTCTTTCACAAGAACTTATAATTACAAGCTGTTCACATATTGCTCCAAGTACTAGATTCCTGAGCATAAAAGAAAAACTATGCTGTTGTAATCATTTAATTGTTCAATAGTAGTAAAAAACTCCAGAGCCATTGGTTTTAAGAGTGACTCTTCAGAGAAAAATTAGTGTGTATGTTTAATATGATGATTAATCTTAACTATTTTGGGTAAATACGCTTCAGTCTACTAAAAGGGAACTGTCCTCACATCATTCTTGAATCTTACATGAGTGTGTCTGCAGGGTTGAAATTAATTGTTGCCATCTTTCTTCCTTTGATGCATGAAAAGGGGAAAAAAAGAAAAAGAAGAGGCAAGTCATCTTCTTTTTGACAGACTTGCATTGTAGCTGGAGCCAGTGGATTAATAAAGAATGGCAATGAAGGATATATTCTCTTACTACTTTAGAAAACAGAAATAGAACTCCAGCTACTTTCAACACCTCTGTTTCTTTTGCTAGGTTCTCAGACTAACTTGCACCCACACAAACTATCCTTAGTATATTTGAGAAACATATATGCATAATAGGAAGACAAAAATCAGTATAAAAAGGTAATATGTACATAGTTATTCCATCACATTTGGTTTATTAATACATGTTAGAATAATAGTTATATTCTTCTATTTATTGCTCAAAAATATACCATAATTGTATAAGACAGAATTGTGCAAGACAGAATTAATATGGCAATGAACCTTGACATTCATGGCATCAGGTTTCCTGCAGTTAATACTATTGTTCTTAACATTTTTTATTCCATTTTTTTCACTCTGTTGCTGTCTATAATGGGACTGTACTCCAGTGATTCAAACAGGATGCTATCCATCTTTCAGATTTTTAAAATTATTTGCGTGATTCCTTCCTGGTATCACTCTGCAGTACTAGGAAGTTAGAACACAAAATTTTTAATATTGCACTACATCAGATCTATTCGCTAAATGTTCATGAAATATAAAAAACCTGTACTCTGCAGGGTTTAGGTTTGTAAAACATGTTTATTTGATGATAGTAGGGTGTATATCTGCAATAGCAGTATGGGTTTGTATGTTGTTAATTAAAATAACTACATCATAACATCATACAAAATAACTAAGTCTGTCATTAGAAAGCAGCTTACTGAAGGATTAAAAATCTTCAGTTATTTTGGCATAGAATTTATGCATATGGTATCCATATTTAATATTTGTGAAGTGAGTTTGGAGTTGACATCAGGATTTCAAATGCTGGCTCTGGCAGTGCCTTATTGTGAGGTTCTCGGTGAATCATGTCAACTTAGTTTATTCATTTATAAAAATTGAGATAATAAAATAAATTTATACCCACAGGAATATTTGCAAGACTAATTACTTAGGCTGAGATGTATCAAAGCACTTAGGTGTAAATGAGTTTTATTGAAAGCAGTATTGTTCCTGTTCTTGATATATTTCCTGGATTAGTACTTAATGACTGGGCAGTCTTCTGAGAAAGTGACATTGTAAAAAATGCTTCAAAATATGAATACCAAATGGGTTATTTAAGGATTGGCTTCTCTCTATATTTTCTTTTTTGTTTACTCTGGGGCCTTCTCTCACTGTTTCTTTCCTGATAAGCCAACAGAATAAACCTTAATTAAACTGCAGTTTTTTTAAATTAGTCACATCTGTGCTTTTGGGAAAAAACAAAAATGGTTTTCAATGGGGGATTGCTGCTGAGGGCATTGGTGGAAACCTCTACTGTAATTACCAGTTATGTATATATTTGCCTTGCATGGATTTCTTCAAGATTTATTTGAAGTTTAACCACGCTTCATTGTCTTAACAATGACTAAGAGTTACCAAAAATCACGTGGGTATTAGGAACTAGTAATCAAGGCTCACAAGTTTGCCTTGAGAGCTAGTTGACCATTCAGCCATGTGGGATCAGCAGTATTTTAGCACATTATATCCTGTTTTCAGAAGATTTTCATTCTAGTTCATTATTATTTTGTAACTCCAAATCCATGGAGGTGACTTCATGTTTCTTTCTATTATAAAAGGTAGAACTTTGCGAAGAAAAATACTGTATTCTCTTGTTTTGTGAAGACATAATGGAAATAACATTATTTCATGTTAATTTTTAAGATTTGCTTGGGACATTGGAAGAAATTCTTCCTAAACTTCAAAAAGATGTTAGTGTTTGGGTAATGGCCAAGGACTCCACATTTCCAAGTGTGCATACCCTTATAGACAAAATAGAAGCTGCATCTGAAGACCCTGTTCCAGTTAATCGATGCTCTGCCAACAGCCTCAAGTCAGCTGTTTTATACATATTTACTTCGGGAACAACAGGTACAGATCTGCTAAAGAGTATGTTTTCCTTCAGCTTTCATCTAGAAACTTGATTTTTCTGAAACTCTAATACCAAATCTCTATCTATCTCAATATTAAAATGTCATGTTTCTCATCCATAAGCATTAGTATAGAAAAACACCTGTATTTCTTGTAAGTGTTTCTCTTGAGTGGTTTGTGGGTTTCTCTTCTTTATTTTTCCTAACACATTGTACAAATACTATGTGAGGCTTTATTTCTTAGTACTTCACAGCTAAGGTGTTTATAAAACATTGCTTTTTCAGTTTGTTTGCTATCATAATATATAGTATTTTGTGACCACATAACACTGCCTAGCTAAAATTATTAAGATTTTACTAGAACTTTAAAAAGAGTCTTGAAACACGCCAATAGACATTTGTTTTTCTTTCATTATGTCATGTTTTATGCAGGTAACTATAGAGACAGAAAATAGGATTAAGTTACTAGCCTTTTAGTTTAGAAACAGATGTCTGAATTGTGCTCCAGCAGCTAAGAAGCTAAGACTTTAAAAAACCTGATCACTGACATGAAAGGCAGCATTGTTTTTAAGATTAGTGGATTGGCATTCTCATTCACTTGAACACAACAGTTTTAGCTGCACAAAGATTGAAAATGCATGTGTGGTTTGAGGCTTTGTTCCTTCATACGAATAATAATTCAATTTATTTGCTTCAGGTTCTCAGGAAAAAAATAGAAATAACATCACTCTCCAATAAAAGAGTTAGGAAGTTATAAATATTATCAAGAGATGGGGTTTTATTTGTAATATTATTAATAGAAATATGGTTAAGCTTGCTTGTTAAGAGTTAGGAGTTAAAATTAGCTAAAAAATATTCCAGAATTATCCAGGTGGGTTGATTTTGTTCTTCCGATTAGAATATTTGTTTGAAGTCTCAAGTTTCAGTTATATAGAATTTAAAATATTTTTGAAACTTGGTATGTAATACATTAATTTACATTGAATTTCTAAATGAACTTTAACTAAAACCATAAAGTTTGTTTAGTCTGATGAGTATGGAATAACTAATTCTGAGTAACTGAGCATTTTCACATGTTTTCATACACCAATGACTGATAATCTTAGTTAAAGGAAAGGAGTATTTTGCACAATCTGTAGTAGTCTCTCTGTAATGGCAGAAGTAAAAACTCAAGACAGTAGAAAACTTTTTGCTATAAGCAATTAATTGGCAACCTTGGCATATTCCCTTTTCTCTTTAGTGTAGAAAAGTAGAGTAGCCTTGAGGTGTAGCTAGACTGCACAGATTACACTTCCAGCTCTAGCTAAGTCTTCAAATGAACAATAGCTTTGCTAGAATAGATGAGAAAACTTTATGAACCATTACATTTTTTGAAGCATTGAACAGTTCTCATTGCTCATCATCAGCCTGACTCAGACTGAAATTTGTGTGTGTTTAAGAGCACATGTAGATCCTATACGTTTCTTATTTACCTTACAGTCACTATGTCTCTTGCCTTAACAAAATTTTGTGATGCCTCTTTATGTCAAAAGATGTCCACACATAGAGTAAATTTTTTGTCCCTTCTTTCTATATATAATTTGCTAGCAGGCAAACTGAGTTCATTCGTGTTTCCACTTACTTGAATGGATGTGATATCAAGCTAAATAGCAAAGAGATGAGGTTACAAACTGGCTTATCTTTACCTGTACAGAAACATGCAATATTGTATTAAACAGCCAATTGTCTATTTATGGCCATCTCAAAAAATGATTGACAATTTGGTTACAGAAGAAAGAATTCTTTTATGGTTTAGAGGCTTTATACATGGATTCTCTTTAAGAAGTGCTTTAATGCATTATTTTGATTTTATTACAGGTCTTCCAAAGGCAGCAGTCATTAGTCATTTACAGATTCTTAAAGGAGCTGCTGGACTGTGGGCTTTTGGTGCTACTTCAGAAGACATCATTTATATTACTCTGCCTCTTTATCACAGTGCAGCTTCTCTTCTTGGCATTGGTGGATGCATTGAACTGGGTAAGCCTTGTTTGCTTTTGTTGTTAGTAGAGAATTAATTATTATAAAAATGTATAAAACACACAAGTTCACTAACCCTAGGGAAACTAATGCTTTGCTCAAATTCAATGAGTAGTCTTTTTTGGAATAGCTGTGTATTTTGGGAAGAGGGGATTTCTTGTACTAACAAAGGATCTCTACAAGCTCTCTTTGTGGAGAAGAATTAGTTATGGTAATTTGCTTTGCATCACAAATGTTTTAACTTCTTTATATTTAGGTAGAAAGGAAGTTAAGGACAGATGCAGTATTTTCACTTTTTATCCATTTAGTTTGTATACTGTTTTGACACTGGCAATAAATCACATGTGTGACTGAGACAATGTAGGTATCCACTTGAACACAAGAGTTCAGGCTAAACTGTTAAAATATGTTACAACACCAACAGAGCCATAAGAAGAAAAGCTGACTTCTTGTTTTTAAACTCTGATGGATTGCATTATTGTCTCAGCCAGAAGGCTGATTTCTCTCCCTTCTTTGTCTACCAGGTTCGAACACACCTCTTCAAGTAAAACAGCTTAAATACCACACAGTTCTCTGAGCGAGGCCGTCTTAGTGCCTCAGATGTTCTGTTTTATAACTAAGCTGTCTCACAGAGTTTAATTTCCTTTTCCTTACTGCTTCCATAAAGGTGCAACCTGTGTGTTAAAAAAGAAGTTCTCAGCTAGTCAGTTTTGGAATGACTGCAGAAGGTACAATGTGACTGTCATCCAGTACATTGGAGAACTTTGCCGTTACCTTTGCAATCAGCCAGTGGTAAGTGGAATCAAAGTGATGACTATTTGTCTTTCAGTACATTTATTGTTCTTCATATGGGTGTGCTAAAAGGGAAATTAACCTATATTGGGCATGTCCTTCTGCTTTCTTTTATGTGAAGTTCTGCAAATATTTGGTGATATGTGGATGTTTAATAAAAATAATGGCTTGAATCATGAAGATATACTAAAAGTATTATAAGGAATGATTTTGAGACTAAAAACTGATTCAGTGTCATTTAGTGCCAAAGTACTATTTCACAGAATTTCACAAGATAAGTTCAAAAAGAAAGGATTACTTTTCAATGCCTTTTCTGAATTTTCAGGACTTTGTTTCTTGGCATCTGAGTGTGTCAGAGGTTTCAAGTTTGTATGCTATGTTTTAGCACTGTTGTGTTTTTTGGAATATGCATATTCTGAGACCATCTAAATTGAACTTTTAAACTTGGAAGGGGCTTGATCTAGATTAACATCTTTTTGTTCAAGGTGAAACATTCGCCTTTTTCCAATGATAAAACTGTTCCAGACAAGAAATATTTAGGAGAACAGCAAGAACTTTGTGAAAATGCACAGAAGTTGGATGCAATGCAACTGTTACCTCCTTGAAAAGCCTCCCTTTGTCACTATCATAATTTCATTCTGTTATTTCAAAAAGAAGTAAAAAAAAAATCAGTGGTTTATTTTCTTTTCAGTGGATTTTATTAAAATGATTAATCTCTTAGGAAAAGGTACCAGTAACTCAAAGTATTTAATCTGAAAATTATTAACATCATCCTTAAGCAGTGTTCTAAAATAAGTGCAAATCAGTCTTGTTTTCCAAAGAATAATAATTCACATTAGTGTCATGGATTGCTGACCAAAGAATGGAAAAGGTCATTGGATTGCTTTTCCCTTAGGAAAACTTTCAAAAGTATGTTTAAGCAGTGTAGTTGTGGGTCATGGATCCTACTGCACTGTCCATGTGTGCCTCAGTAAAGCAGAAGCTCTTGAATTAAAGGGAGCTTGGATGATGGCCTAGTGAAGACTACTGTCACTGATGAAAAACAGAATAGTGGTATCTTCCCTGATTTTGTTTGTTTGTTTGTTTTTTGGTGTTCTTTTGGTTATGTTTTGGGATTTTGTTTGGTTTTAATTTTTATTTCTTTGGGGGCTTTTAACTTCATAGTAAAATAAGCAAAAAATTACTGGATAACAAAAAATCAAGTTACAGATCATAAGAAAAATCAAGACATCAGGGAGGTGTAGTTTTCATAAATTGTGATTTTTTTTCTTCATTGTAGGCTAACTTGATTTTTGCAAAGTCATTTCCTTTCTCTCCAAAGCTTCACAACTTTTGCCGTGTTTGCAGTTCTGAGATATTAATTGTTCCCCTTTTCTGTTCTCTTATTGTACAGGGAGAGACAGCATGGCTTCTTTTCCA
Source organism: Cettia cetti (assembly GCA_013401135.1). Classification (NCBI taxonomy): domain Eukaryota; kingdom Metazoa; phylum Chordata; class Aves; order Passeriformes; family Sylviidae; genus Cettia; species Cettia cetti. Next base: position 21,065 of record VZUI01053356.1, read on the forward strand.
ACCCCTTTTTGTCTTAAAGTACAAATTATAGATTAATATACTTAATTTTTGAAACAAACTCTTCCATTTTTGAGCCCTTACCAAGCCACCATGAAGTTAAAGCAATTTTAAATTGTGCAAATAAAGTCATTTAAACCATCCTTAACTATTTATATGCTGCATACAACAGTTATACAATCATAAACAATTCATTAACTGTTAACTATCCTATTTGTTAATTTTTGTGTATACTTTCTAGGAGCTGGCATATCTAAATTTTCCTTCTTCTGTGAGGCTACCCATTTTTTTGTTTGTTTTATTTTTGCTTGTTTGCCAAGCCTTCTCAAGAAAAATTAAAATTGAAAAATAAATCAGTTAGACAGCTAGGTACTTGAAGAAAAATATTAAGTATCTGCCAAGTTAAAACCAGAAGACAAACATGCTCACACAAATTAACTGAATGGTTTTAAAATATTTGATGCAATTTACTCTAAGTTTTCAAGTAAGTAAAATAATTTCCTACGTTGGATTCTCTATTTAACTTTCCATAATGTAGAGGTACCATTTATGAGGAAGAAATAGCAAGTTTTAAAGTTCTGTCAGGATATTGTGTGGGCAGTGTTCGTGAGATTAGAGTGCTACAAAGCCCTTCTAATCAACCCAGATTAAATCCATAGCAATTAGCTTATTTCCTTAATTTGTTTCTTTAACTCTAATCTTGAAATAAATGGTATATTGCTTACAGTTGGAGTCCATACTGTGGCCTCGTATTTCATAAATTCTGAATTGAACTTTGGACAAGTTTCTGTGGTAGCATATAGGCAGGCTCTTGGCTGAGCTTTCCTTATCGGTTTTGTGTTGTTTGACTGTTCTGCCTCCCACTCACATCTGCAACAGCTCTTGAAGACTCTTGCAGCAGATTTTTTCTGAGGTTATTCTGCATACAGTTTGGTTTAGTGATCTGTTGTCTGGAAACAACATTTGCTAGAAAAGGAAATTGTCTTTTTTTCCTTAGGTACAAATACAAAAAGATCTGGCATTATGTGACATTCATAGATTTTTTGGGGTTTCCAAGTGACTAATCTTCATTCCTGTCCTCTTCCAATCACTTTTTCTGCAGCATTTTGATTGTAGTGAAAATACAATGATCAGTATGGCTAATAGCCATCAGTAGCTGCAAAATGGATCTGTCTCTATGATAATAGCATGACTACTCCAGTGAAGAAGAATTTTCAGAAAATTGATAAACTGGTCTTGCTGGCTGACATTGCTCAAAGTCTTTATTAACAGTGATCTGAACAACTCTAAGAGTTTAGCATAGCAGAGCTCCCTGTATTGCCTCTTAGCGAAAGCCTTGGAAATACTTCTCTACTAATCTGTGGATATATTTTCCTTAGAGGTTTACAGCTAATCCAAATTTTAACATCTGAACTGTAAACTAAACCTTCCAAAGGCAGTTGCAGATTTATTTCAAATGTGGCGTAATGATCTATTTAATAATGCATTGCATCCTGAAGCTTTTGGAAAGATGGGAATGGTAATGCAGCATCTCTTACCTGCTTTTCTGTAAAGAAGACCCAAATCCTGTTACAAACAGAGGGCAGAAATCAGTGTCCTCAATCACTATGTCCTGTTCTCTACTTTCATAAGCTGTGATGCAGTATGACACTATTTGCACGATGTATGATACCTTGCATGAAATAGGTAAGTTCTCTATTAAAACCAGAGTTCACTTCTGCTTCTATTCAAAGTCTGTGTCACAAATAATTGTGTCATTGCTTACAATTTCCCATTTAATATGTGTCCTGGTTTTATGTCCACTTGGTATTGAGACAGTGTTATCCTCTGGCACAGGTAACATTTCTTATTTCCTAGGGGTTACCTAAGTGTATAAGACCCTGCTTATCAGCTTTCAGAATTTGCTTTGTTAAGCTGAGGCAAGACAGTCTCTCTGCTAGATGCAGTTTGGCCAGTGGTTCTTTGGATGGGATTAAGCTCTCTGAAATGACTTCAGAGAAGGTGCTTAGGGATTTATTGTGTTAAAACTCTTCTGTGTTAGAACAAGAGTAGTTTAGAAGGGGAAAACAAAGAATTCAGTGCAACTGGGATACAGGAACAGAAGGAATATTTGTTTCTCTGCGGTTGACTCAAGTGTTGTGGAAAGGGATGTAAGGATGAGGTTTATGTAAGCTGGATTGTGCAGTCTCTCACCGAGAAACAGTTTTCCTTGAAGGGAATTTGATCATCATATTAGCAAGGAAAAATTAGGCAGGCACTTTGCTACAATGCAGGTTTTACTTGTAATCACATTTTATTTCCCATGAAGTTTAGCTCAGTTTATGTTCAGTACTGGAAATTGTTCTTTCTGATATCCTTAAAATGTGGAGTGGAAATTTATCAAGCCCCTTGCAAGTTTTTGTCATAAATATTTTATTGAGTACCCTAAACCAGTAATGTGACACAGTTACAACCAAGCACATCTGTACCTTCCATCAGAAAGCTCCTAAGAATCTCTACATGTTATTAAAATTTAATTTACAGGAGAGGATTTTGCAATTTATTCTTCTAGTGACCTATCCTTTAAAAAAATCTGAAACCATTTGCATGTCGCATAACAAGACATCATTCTTAATCCAAGATGTTGCTGATTACAGCAGTATCAACAGTGCCTAAAATAAAATTGAACACTGTTTTTACATACTGTTGGAGAAAATAGAACTTTTAGCCTGAGAACATATCCAGCACATCTTAAATTAAAGCTTAGAAAAGACCATGAGATTTGGAAGCTTGTATTTTTTTCCCTCTAGACTGTGTCATTTGACTTCATAAAAAACAGACTATATGTCACAGCAAACGTTTTGCTTTCAAATCCCATAATTACAACAGTTACTATTTTTGAAAAGTGAATTTAAAACAGATTATAAACCCACCTCTTTTTTTTTTTACTGCCTTCGGATACATATATACACTGGCATACCTCTCTCGGTTACCACAGATGATCCTGTGTCTGTTTTCTCCTTCTCCCCACTAACAATAGTAAAGGTTTTCAGATGTTCATCATGGAAAACATCTTCTGTAATGTCTTAGGAAGCATTAGTTTTTCATATCCATAACAGCCCTGAAGGCTAGTTACAATGTCACCAACTGGTTCTAGCATAGTGAATCACGACTTAAGAGGTCATCCAACTTGACCAATTTCTCTCCTTACAGCTTTCAGTTTTTCCTAGACTCATCTTTTAGGTAGAACTAGTGGAGTCATGCAGAAAATGTGCTTATATTAAAGCCTGGAGATCACAATCATGCTTTTACAAAGGGAAGCTTCATATTGCTCAGAGAATGCTGCGTATAATGTGCACCACAAGAAATAATCTGTATGAGCTTTAATTGTCTGAACTGACCTTTGAAAAGTTTTGTGTGATTTGTCTTGATTAGTGCACTCCTGGAACAGTCACTAAAATTAGAATTATCTACTTCATATTACCAGGTGGAACACAGAACAAAAGTGACTTCTTTTTGTTGTTGTTGTTGGTACACTTTTTCTGAGGAAAGTACAATTAAACAAAACATTTCCTATTAGAAGAGCTAAATGAAGAAAGCTTCTTTTAGAGTATAATTCTAATAGATTATCAGGAGTTTATTAAAAATAGGGTGAGAGTGAGCTATATTAAATAGCAAGCAATCAGTTTCTGAACTAGAAAGATGTGTCCTTTTCCTACTTTTCCCGTCCTTTCTTATGGTGCATCTCTTCACACCCTTCCTGTTTTCTTTTATTTGTATTTTTAAATTTGGGGATGTGTTTTGCTCAAAAAAATCTATTTCATTTATTTATTATTTATTTATTTTAATTTTATTTGTTATTATTATTGTTATAATTAAGCATTAATAAATAATGAACATGGATGTACATCTTGAAAAATGTTTTATATCTACAATAGTAGGATATCTCCCATCTTACAGTCTAATAAACTACGTGACGCCCCTTTTTCAGGGCTAATGTATCAGTAGAGGAACTGATGAATGTGTGGTTACATATATTCCTTGAATGCAAATCCTGTGTTATCTGTCTTATCATATTTTATGTTTAACAGATGTTTGCATTCTTAGGCCCTGAGATTGCTTTTAGTTTTATCAAGGCCGTGATACAGGGAACAATTCATGCCTTCTTTCCTTAAATTATCTTTGCTTCTCTCCATTTGGATTTTCCCTATGCAGAAATAACAAAAGAAGGGCAATGAACTTGTTTTCTTGTGTTTGTTTAAAGCAGTTGCTCAGCACATTTTTATGTAGCTACAATCATGAATCCTTCCTGCACCAGTTAGTATACTGTTGATAGCATTCTAAGAGGCATTTACCGACAGTTTAATCACGTAGATAGTCCAAGTAGTTTATTGAGAACACTTAAGGAGAAAAGACTGCCAGATGAAAAATCCCAGGTATCTGGTAGTTAGTGTAGTAAGGCAGATCTTGACTTGTCAATTAATTAATATACAAAAGAAACAAGCACGCAAGATGGAAACATTGTGTGTCAAACTGATTTATGATGTGTGCAGATGTTTGGTACACAGTTCAAAGATCTTGGCAGAATGAATGGAAAAAAATACCAGGTGTACGGTAAGAACTGTTCCTGCTTATTAATGCATTGATGTCAATGAAAAACATGTTGAAAAAGTGCTTCACCTTTGCTGTTAGAAATAAGTGGATGTAAACTAAGCCCCATTTTATTTAAGGATCACTCTGAATCAAGAAAAAATCACAGTGCAGGAAATTACATAGACATTTTTAGAAACTTTGGAAAGATGTTACAACATTCTGCTATTCGAAAGTCTCTTGTCCTAACTATCTATGGAGAGCTAGCTATTAGTGAATTCAGAAACACAAATCATAATTGAATTATCAGAGGACATGGAATTTCAACTTATTTGAATTTATTTGTGGTAAGTGACCAAGGAAAGGCACTGAATTCTTTGTAAATGAGATTTTGTGAGGAAATACAGCTTTTAGTGTAGGAGGTGTTAGTTTGGTACAGTGTTTTTGCATTGGGCTGGGAATACACATGCACACAATTGCTGTATACCAGCTGTTGCGGGGCAGCTGGCTGACATGCCGCAGCTTGATCAGGTGTCGAGAATGGCACAGGGTTAACAGAGCTTCTCTGCTGGAAGGGAGATGTACTAGGTGACTCTTTGGAAAGAGTTCTTCTTTCCAAATTCCTTCTACTCCTTTAATTTTGTTTATTATACCAAAGGTACGCTAGCTGATGAAATACTATCTGAAGCTGGCAGAAATTCAAAGCCTATTTGGTCTAGTCAGTTTAAAGCAAAAGTTTCTGCATATTTATTTTATTTCTTTTTTCATTAGAACATCCTAAGTGTTCATCACTCAAACATGTTTTTGTAATTTGGTTAAATTATCATCACATTTCCTTGCCTTCTCTTACCTAGCGTTTCATTTACTGCATAACTATTCAGCCACAGTACCCGTGTATACCAACATGGCTGTCCTAAGAGTTGGACTTTGGCAGTGATCTGGACAATAATGAATGTGACGATGTTTGATGTTAAAAAGAGATGACATGTTAGAATGGCTAACTCTGTTTTATTTGCTGTGGGTCTTTTACATTGAAAGTTAGTTACACATAAAGCTGACATGAACTAATGTCATATATTAGTTATAAAAAAGATAAAAATAGTGCTATATTAATTTACTCACATGTAAAACTAATGTGAGTTCAACTCATGCTTGAAGTTTCCCTAATTTTAATAATTTTCTTCATAGTTATTAAACCTGCTGGGAGATGAAATTACATATAATTTTCATTCTTACAGTTGAAAGATTGCAAAATGCATGACAGTTTTAATGTTCTCACCAGAAAGTCCTGCCGTACTCTTCAGGGAATCTTGTATCAACAGACAGGTGCAACTGTGTTGGGGCAGGCTAAATGACAAATATGGCAATGCAATCTAACAAGTGGATCTACCTCAGTTGTGAAGAAGTGAACTACTGCCCTGCCTTTCAAGAAATCTGCTTTCTGTGATCAGTTCTTGATAACATCATACACCTTTGTATTTTTTGCCTGAGTGCTGTGAGAGCATGCTTTCCTAAAGTGAGGTGGCTCTACATTGTATTGTTGGTGTTGATGATAGGTGTTAACATTGCAAGCACCACTTTGTGCTGTATTAACATAATCCAGCCAAAGTAACATGAGGAACTGAAATTACTGCCCTTTTAAACGATGTGGTATTTTTTCTTTTGGAAAATAAACCCAAACACCATTATTCATGTAGGCCACTGTCTTCTAGTTCATCCTAGAAAAAAAGATGAACTAGGCTAGGAAAAAAACCTACCTTTTCAGCAAACAGCTATCAATGCTTCTATTTTTCTGAAAGTAAAAATAGTAGAAGCAAAGTCTTTTTATTAGCTTGGTCTCCAGAGGTTTTGAATGCTCCCATACTGATGAAAGACTCAATTACTGTATGTATATATATGCATATGTTTGTCTCTTCTGTTAATTGTGGAACAAAGAATTTCCTTGAAAGTATCTCTTGAGCTATTTTTTGTATCTTAGCAGAGGCAATATATTAGAATAACTCAGTGGCATCGGCAAGAGATGACTGCTGTTCAACTGGACACATCCATTTCAGTTTAGCATTGAAATTGCAAGGAAAATAACCCACTTTGAAAAGTTTTATGTTAAGCTGACAGGAGTATTCTAAAGATGGCAAACAATTTTCTGTGGGGGAGAGAAAAAACATTAACAGCTTTCCTGATGAAGTTCAAAGTAACATTGAAACATTTTAGCTTAAAAAAACAAGAATATTATTGTTCATTGACAATATAATGAATTTGAATATGCAATATAGCAGATGTTAATACTTCAAGTATGTAAAAACCAACGCATTGTGATATTGTGTCTGAAGTTGGAAAAACAAACCACTGTAAAAATTGCATATGTGGACAATTTTTAGATATTTCATTCCAGGCTATGTCCATGTCAGATTTGTAGTGCTATGTAATGCAGCACTTGTTAATAATGATTTAGCATTAATTTAGTGATGTATATGCTTATGTGTTTAGAAATTACTTTCATGTCTAAAGATAGAAGGGAAAAAGCAAGAATTGGGGTTTTGTAAAAAGTAGAGTTGTTAGTGACTGGGGAGGCTGATGAGTGATGTAGTTTTGAGATAAAATTGTGGGATAATGCCTCAGATTGTAATATGCTGACACCTATCTGTATCCAGGGAAATACATGCTGTCATTGCTGAATCATTTCAGCTAGAGAACTGACTTTGCAGAAGGAAGAGTCTAAAGATGTATGTGTTGGGGAGGATGAGGCAGGAAGGCCTTACAGATACGATTTCCTAGCAAAAGATTCTGAAAGTATAAAACCTATAAATGAAATAGAATTGAAAGCATGCTTTGAATTGTAGAATGCCAAGCAGGAAAACAGCGATTAAGCTATCTGAAGGCTGGATGCCTGATGGTTGAGCAACACTCCTCGGAGACAAAGGGATACCAGGGGGATGGGCTCTGCCAGGTGGCAGAGAAAAGGTTTTTTAGAATGTAGAACAGTATGGTAATGTAGTAGCTCTCATAGGTTGTATGTAGATT
>VZUI01053360.1:0-10942 GCA_013401135.1 Cettia cetti
ATAGATAGATAGATAGATAGATAGATAGATAGATAGATAGATAGATAGATAGATAGATAGATAGATAGATAGATGCAAGAAAAGAGGCCAGCCTCTCTCTGCTTTCCCACCAGAACAGCAGTAACACAAATCCTCTTCTGCAGCTATTTATTGCCACCAGTCTTTGACATGGTCACACTTTGACCCCTGCACCTGTAATGTGATACACAGGAGAAACAAAGGCATGAAGGGAAAGGGCTCAGCTTCCTCTCCTTAATTACTCCATGCAAAACAGAAGCCACCCAAGGAGTTTTTTGGAAAGGAAAACAATTCTAAGCACCCTTGCTGTTGCTGTGGACAAACGGGGTGTAAATAAAATCTCCCGCCTGGAACAGATTCAAGAGACACAATTGTCACCAGCACTCTCCTTCTGTCTCTAATGCAGGAACAGAAATTATCTTATCCCATTTGGGCTCCAAAATTCTTCACTATATGGAAAGCTGGTGTGAGGGGAGAGCTGGAGGCACCTTCAGGCAGCCAAGGCCAGGTGGAGACTTGGAGGAGAGGCAGAGGGTGTGATGCAAAATGACTGCAAGCCCTGTGTCTCTGAGCCAGATAGAATCAAAGTGTGCTTGGAGCAGTCTGGAAGCCAGGCTGGTGAAGAAAGGATATGCCTCAGCTGTGCTTTCTTAACAGCTTTCTCAAAAAAAGATATTTTAGGTGGTGGTGTCACATCACATTTTCCTCCTTGCAAATTACTCATATCTAAAACCTGGTTACTGCTGATTTTTGATTGCACAGACCTTGTATGCCCACAAGATTATTTCAAGACAAATGTGAAGAACATCATTAAGCTTAAAGTAGTGGGTTTGCCTGTGCTGTGTCATTGCTGTGTGTTTTCAAACCTGAAGCACAGATGGTGGCCTGGGGCACCTCTGGCATCCCACCAGGCATGAGTGGAGTCCTGCCTGGGATGCAGGCAGGCACACCAGGTCTCAGCTGGGAGGCAGCATGTTTCCAGCACATGGGGACAGTCATGACAGCTGCTGCCTCCCAGCTCAGACCAGTCCCAGGATGCTCCTTTTCCAGAATGGTGTGAGATGTGGGAAGATTGAAGCTGGGCTTTTGTGGCTTGATGCTGGACAAGGGAGGAGGAGAGCTGTTCACAGAGCTAAGGAGCATTGCTGCCTCCCAGCTGTGCACTGCAGCTCTTCTGTGGGAAAGGCCCATGGAAGAGCCTCTTCCTCCCCTATGGCTGCCAAACACAGCCCAGAGGAGACACTGAAATTTTATGGCTTGTGATCACACCCTAGACTGAAAGCAGGTCTAACACAGTTCATCTCCACTATTAAAATGATTATGAGCTAGTATGTGGCTAAGTTTAATATGACTACCTGATATTAACAAATTAATTTGTGAAGAACTGTAAAAGACACTATTTCTTTTTATCTTATGATTGAAGATTTTCTTTGCATCTTGTTTGAATACTTGCTGATGTGCCTCTAGACTATTGCAGTGTCTTCAGCACTAATATGTGTTGAGTTTTTTCCAACAGGCATCAAACAGCTCAAAGACAGTATTCTAAAGCTTTTTCTTTCAGTCAGAGAACAGAAAGCCCTAAGTCATGCCTGTTGTGTTTTTGCACATTAAAGAGCAGTAAATAAGAACAACAGGAGCTATTCTGTTCCATGTTTTCATGTCCCTCTAGCGACATGTTACAGGAATGACTTTAATTGACACTTTGTCCAACACAAAAAACAGGATTTCAAGAGACACAAAACCATGCAGACTCCTCACTCCAAAGAATATTTTCTCTAAGGCTTCATTTTTCTGAAGAATTTCACAGAAATACCAGAAGTATAGTAGTGACAAGAAACCTTTTACATGGCTGAACAGTGAAACTTTCCCAAGATTATGTTCTTTTGATTCAAATGTGTAAAAACCAACAGCTAGAGGGATATCATTTTAATATCTTTCACAGCTTTCCACTGCCTTCACAGCACAGCTTTAAAATCCATCAGGATTTCAGTTCTATCTGCTGACAATTAAAAGAGTCATTTTCATATGTCTTCGAAAAGCCTGAATCATTCCCCACCTCTCAGAGCTCCTCAGGGGGATCTGGCTGTGACAAACACCCCAACAAGTACATGGCTAATGGTTTAGGTTGGGTTTTTAAAGGATACACTCTGATGGAGGAGCTGGACTGAAGACACCTCTTTGCTGTCAGTGTGCAAACAGGCTGATTCCCCTGGCACCAGGCTGGAGAGGGAGATGCCTTTGTCTCAGTGAGGAGATGAGGTTCATGCTGTCCCTCAGAGCCTTAAAGGGAACATATGTACCATAGAAACTCTCCTGGCCCAAGCAGGAGTGCCCTATGACCCAATCATCCTGCACCTATGCCCTTGTCCACCTCTCACTGCATTTTCCAACCCCTACACACACAAACACACTCCTCCACTAACATTTTTCTCAGGAGGTTTGTGACTGTCACCTCTATCCATCTCCACAGTATCTACAACATCCATGCTCAGACCAGTGGCATTACCCCTCAGAGAATTACAGGATGTACCTGATATTATGTTGACCCTATCCACATTTTATCCACCTCTTCCAAACAGTGCTTTAGCATCCAAAGTCAGCATGTAAAATCTCCAGGAAGAACCAGTTCCTCCTGACTACTGCAGACAGACAATAGGTAGAAAGAGAGAATTTTTTCCTCCTGCTGGCTCTGCCTGTATCAAAACAGGGGAAAGAGGAAAAGGAAAGTGTGATCTACATGGAGCTATTTCAGACTGTCCCAGCAGAGAATCCAAACTTGAATGCTTTGCAAAACAAGCTTTTATCTTAACAAGCTCGATCTATTGACTCTATCATATTTGCCTTTATTAATATTTCATGCATTCTTCCTTGTCTCCACTCCTGCCCCCATTTATTTGTTAAAGAGAATTTATTAAAACTGCAAAAAATACATTTGAGGGGCATTTATTTTAAATCCTTACTGGATAATGTAGTCAAAAATGTGTTTTAAAGATTTAGCAGAATCAAACATCCAAGATTAAAGCAAGCAGAGAGCCAATTAACTGTGTTACACAGTAACAGGGCAGTCAATAAGTCATAAAACCATCAAGTTGTCTTGGTGGTGAAATGTTTTTAATCATAACTAGATAAAAGCTATTCTGAAGACATGCACTATGCATTGAAAGTATCTTTAATGCACAGATGTTTTAAGTCTACTTTTTAAGGTACAGAGCTTAAGGTCTGTTTGCAATAGTAGAAAACCACCTTGTAAAAATATATATATACAAATTTTTCAATTATATCTTAATGAAAAGGAGAAAGGGCTCAGCAGCGCAGAAAAGGAAATACTGGCAGACAGAACTCACTATAAAAAGTCTTTCATCTTATCTGAGCTGATCTGACTCTAAAATTCATATTGTAGACTTCTTTACTAAATATGCATTTGAACACAGCCCTTTCTTGCCTAAAGTATGATCTTATAGTGACCAAAATCTGAGCCAGTTACAACTTTGTCATTAAGATTAGACTAAAAGTGCTTGCAGCTCTGAATGTCCACAGCTGGTGGGTGACAGAACCTCCTGATGACGAGTGTAGTTTTAGCACTTTGCACTCAGCAAACTCTGGGTCCCACCATTCTTTTTTTGCTGCCTAGATGCAGCGCAGGCTATCCAAGTTCCTCTTGCAGGAAACATTCCAGTAATGCGACAGAAGAGAGGTAAAATGAGATATTTCATTTATCTCATTGCCAGAGGAGCTTCTGAACAATGAACTCCATTTTCCCTTCCATTGCACTAAAACAAAACTGCTTCTTCAAAAAACATCTATGAAATTAGATCAGCACAACACTGATGGCATGAACTAGAGAATTAGATTTGCTGTACTTGAAGGAAACAATTGAGGAAGATTACAAAAGGAAGGGCAAACTCAGAGTCTTCAGCTATCATTAAAACTATTCATATCCTTAGCAAGGCAGAAAATTGGATCTCTCTCCTTCTGTTCGTAATTTAATGGCTTCTGTTCAATCACAGCCCTACCTACCTGCTTAAAAACAAATTGTATGTAGCAGTGATACACATTCATTACCATCCTCTCTCCAGATAATTTGACAGTTCCATGGCATGGTGCCACAGTTGGTCGTTATCTCTATCCCCAAGTATCACCCTCTCCTGCAAGATGTTACCGTGACAAAGAAACTGCCGGCAGCCCCGTTTGGCATTCCTCGTCTGGTCAGCATCCTCTCCAAGGGGAAGTGCTCCAGGGATTTTACTGAGGGAAGCAGGAATGAAACAGTCTCACTGTTCTTGGGTTGGTTTTGTTGGTTTTATTTGGTTGGCTTTTTAAAAAGATCTAAATATACACAGAATGAACAGTGGACTGGAAATAATGAAGTGTGAAAAAGAACCTCTCACCCTCGGACACTGGAAACTGCCCCCATTTCCTCTGACCAATTGGCTGCTTCTTAATCACTTGTGATTTTCCCAAGGGACTCACGGAAGCCAGTAAGAACCTGTAGCGATGATTATTCCATCCTCCATCTCCCCAGTACAGGTTTGCTGTTATCCCAGTATGCTCCAGCACCACAGCCTTTTGCATGCTAAGAGGTTAATAGCTGATCAGTCCAACTAGAAGTTTGTTACAAAATTGAAGCTAAAAAAACCCCAGAACCCACCAAAAAACCAAAACCTCCAACTCCCTAATTTTCTGCCTTACTGTCAAATGCACCACCATTTAGACTTGATTTGCATGATTTACTGTGCATATGTTTTTTCTCTGTCTCCAAGCCCAGAATTATTTCCTATTGAGGCTATATCAGCTGCCGGTGCTTGCAGATTGTCTTTGTCCTTTCCAACCTGCAAAATATCATCTGCAGAATCCAAATCACTGTCTGCCTATTCTCTTATCTTCTACTTCTTTTACTCATCAATAGCCAAGCTGTGCTGTTCGGTAACTACAGCATATTGTAGGAAGAAACTGATAAGTACATCAAACAGCATTCTCAGACTACACACAAACATGTGCCACTGACATTCTTTATTGCCTGTGACAAGTCACCCATCCCCACTCAGTCTTTCCAGATGCATAATGCAGATTTCAAATGTGTGTCACTGTAGGTACTCTTTATTATAAAGAACTTATGCATATATAATCACAGCTAGAATTTGAAAAGCATAAGTGGACAAAAACTATATTTCTTTCTAAGATTACAAGAAAAGAAGACAACTATGAAATGATAAAATGGAAGAACTAAATTTAATATTTAACTAAGAACTGATCAGATAGTGTTCTGTGATTTATTTCCCCTAAGGTAAGATGTGGTAACTGGTCCTGTGTGACTTCTACATCAGTTGCTCTGCAAAGTAATATCCACTCTGTGTAAAACTCATATCAGTGATCTGGCTTGTGTTCCAGGTGACAAAGAGTTCATACATAATTAGTTACTGAAGATTAGTCAGAGAGAGGCAACCCTTTAAGTTACTTGCTTTTTTGTGACCTGTTCATTGCCTTCTCAAAAAATCTTTGTATTTTTCTGAACACCTGCAAATTTCTCAGTGACCACAATTCACTTAAATAGAAGTTCTCAAAGCTTAAGGCAAATTTTCATCTGTTGGATGAAAATTACTGCAGAAGCTGGTGAAGGTTCTGCAGCACAAATCTTATGAGGACAAGCTGAGGGAGCTGGGGGTGTTTAGTCTACAACTACCTGAAAGCACTGGATGATCTTAGAGGTTATTCCAGCCTTAGTAATTCTAGGATTCTATGGTTCTTTAGACTGAGGATGGATTTGTAACGCAAACTTGGAGTGTCATTCACTGCATGAGAGGAAAAAAATATACTGGGCCAACTTGGACGCATTAATTTCTTAATTCCCTCATAGGAACCCTATGAGATTTGGTCAATCACCTATACTCTGGTTATAGTTTCCCTCTGTCAAATGGCATTTTTAATTATCCGGGTGTTGTTATTCAGGTGTTTTGTAAATGACTAGAGAATCCAAGCCAAGACTACACTAAAGGTCACCACTCTAATAAGTCATGAACCTAAATCTGATCTAGTCAAATTTAGGTTTTACTGCAATGTATCACTTAGATGATCAATTCTATAGAAATATATATAACATGTGTGCATTCAGTATTCCCACGGTGGCAACACTGGAAAAATATGATATGAGATTTAATATTAATTCAAGATTATTGCAGATTAGGTTTCACATATGTTTTGACTATGATTTTATTTTTCACTATTATTTTAGTTTGCCTTATTCCCCACACATTTAAAATGTTAACTAATCTTTTGCAACTGTTAATCTGTAATCATTTCCCTACTACTGAACTCTAAAAAGAGACTGCAAAATGTGGAAAGAATTATGGAAAGAATTATGAGAAGAAGGTAGAAGCGTCTGGTTTTCAGGTTTGGGCTGTGACTGACAAGCAGTTCTGTTGTTCATAAAGGGAAAACATCTGTAAAGTTGTAAGCCATCAGGAATGATAACCTCTGAACTCTCACCCCATGCTGAGCACCAGTAAATGAGTGCTCCTATCTCTCTTGCCAAGTGTAACACAATACAGATGTGAAGTTTGTATCATACACTGTTTGTCTGGCTTTGAATCTTCAAGTGAGATTGGGAGGATTCTTAAAACAGCAAATATGGGATCAAAACAAATTAAAATTAATAAAGTGAGAGGAGTAACTATGTATTTTATGTCAGTTTTGAAAGATTAAAGATTTTTAGATAATGAAACAAAATACACACCAGTTTTTACTGAGGCTTTCAGAAATATTCCATCTGTGTCCTAAAGAATTGACTTAAGTCACCAGCTTCCACTCCAGTTTGAAAACTTTAAACAAAAAATTTCTTAAACAAGTTTTGTCTGGATAGGCAATTCATACCTGCTGTAGCTGTACTGAATGAGATAGTAATGCAGGAATTAAGAGCATGAAATATTACCAGATAATGGAGTAAGTCAGCCCTCAATCTCACAAGTCATACAAAGCCCTGCAGTTATGCTCAGATGGACACATCGACTGCAGCCACAAATGCCTCTCCAGTACTTTTCCCCCAGGCCTGAGATTTGACAGGAAACACATTCCACAAACCTTTTAATTTAGTTAGGCTCTTTTTAATGAGAAAGGATGCTTTTAAACAGACATGTGCCCTTGTTTTCCTTCCCTTTCTAGTGCAGGCACCAGCCAAATAAATATTATCAAAGGATTAAATATCTTGTGATATTTCATCTGAGTATATCCGAAGCGCTTTACAAACTTTAATTAATCTCCCAGTGAGAGCAGTGCTGACAGACTCATTTGGCAGCTGAGGAGGGGTAGAGGCAGTGGTTCAGTTGCCCCACTCTGACGAATCTTCAGTAACCATGTATGAACTCCCTGTCACCTGGAGCACGAGGAACGAGCAGCAGGGCAGGCACGAGACAGCAGCACTTCCCTGCCTGCACGGCTTTCCTGCTGCATTTTCCCAGGCTGTTGCAATTTATGCAAGGTAGCAAAGCCAATGATTTCATGCTCACGTGGCAGTGGACACTTTAACTCTCTTTCAGTATTTATTAAGCCCCACAGCATCCCTGCCACCACGGCCAAGGCAAGAGCTGTGAGCGGTTCAGCTCAGTTCCTGCAAGCTCCAGCCTCTCCATTCACCTCCCCAGGGTGTGGATGCTGGTTCCCAGGTAGGACAGAGCTGGGCAGAGCCCTTCAGCTTGCAGCAAAGCAGCATGGCACAGCACGGGGCATCTGAAGCCTGCCTTCTGGTGTCTCATTTAAGACTCTCAAGTTATTTTATTTCTCTCAGTGTCAAAACTCATCACCAGCCTGCATGTGATCTCTCTGTACCTGAGACTACAAGGGTTTGGGCAGGGTTTTTTTTTCTTTCCTTGCCTTTACAAAAATGTGTCAAAGACATAATTTATTACAATGACACTGTGAACATACAAACCAAAACTGACATCTCCTCACTTCAAATTCCTTTGTGCCTAGAAGACAGGAGATAAAAAGGCAATTGATATGGGCAAACAAACCCATATTTTATGTCTTTCTCCAGTCTTTCAGTCTGTAATGGGCTGTGGTCTGAAGCTCAGAGGACTTCAGACTGATTTATATGCATTTTTTAGGCAAGGCTCAGTGTTTCAGATTTGTGGCAGGACCAGCAGCAGGAGGACCTGTGTTGGGGGGTCAGGTTGTAAGCACAGATTTGTGTGCTGTTCCTCCCAGGGTGCTGCTGAGTGAGCTGGGGCTGGGGCAGGAGGTTTGGAGCATCTCGTGGGGAACAGCTCACTGGGAGTTTTCTGTGATTCATTGACAAGCTGATCACCATGGAAAACAGTGTTGCTCCCAGCATATTTGTTTGGTTTGATTTATTATTAGACTTGCCTCCTTTTCTTGTGTATTGTTTTGGTTTGATTTGTTTTGTTTTAATGGCTGTAGCTACATTTCTGCAGAAACAGCAACCATGGCCTCTGAAGCAAAATAAAATTCTGTACCTACAGGAGCAGCCTTCAGCCCCAGGCTCTGCTCCAGCTGGGCTGTGGCTCTCCATGTCAAATGTGTCCATGGCTCCATGAACAAAGAGATGCCAGGCAGGAGCACCTGAGCACCAGTTCAGATTTGCCAATGGAGGACTGCACAGCTTATTCCTGTGTCTAAGCAAGTTCCAGAAATTTCTGGGGAATCACAGACCACAGGCTGGAAGAACTAGAAACTACATGATGACAGAAAGATGCACAGCACCAGCATTTTTCCAAATAAATCCTGAATAATAAAGGCTATGAAGGGGATATTGAGACATCCATTTTCAAGAGTCCTTGATATAGAATTTTAATCTGAACTATAGGCATTAAAAAGACTAAAATTTTAAAAACTGGTAGCTTAGGCTGTCTGGACTCTTGGTTTTCCATCTGAAATGGAGAGACAGGTGCTGCCTGGAAATGGTTGTGTAAATACATGTACATGTGACTGATTTATCCTGCCACACTGGTGGAGGGTGGTTGTGCACACCTCAGCAGAGCCTGCTGGGAAGTGAGTCTGTGGCTTTGTCCTTGACTTGAGCGTTTTGATGGCATTGAATCAGAACCATTAGCACAGAGTAGGCTGCAACTGTGCCCTGAAAACTGGGTCTAGGTGTTGGCAGTGAGCAATAAATTACTGCTGTGATGACATCATGGCTCAAATGTTCTTCATATTCAGTGTTGCTGGGGTGGCATCACAGGATCATATAATCACAAAATGTCCTGGGGAGGAAGGGTTCATAAAAATCATCTCATTTCAACCACCCCACCATGGGCAGGGATGCCACCCATGGGATCTGATTGCCCAAGACTCCATCCAGGTTGGCCTCAGAAAATAACCCTGCTCCAGAGAGCCAAGCTCAGCTTTGCTGGGGTCTGAATCCACCACCCTCACACTGAGAGGGTTCCATGGCAATGGGAAGTCTGATGTTCTCCCTCAGTCACATATTCTACAGGCCCATGCCAAACCTGTGCATCTTTTTTTGGACGTGAACAATAGCCCCAAACGACTGAATACTAGGGTCAGGAAGGAAACATTCTCTGATATTTCTATGCTGGCAAATAAAGAAAACCAGGCAGCTTTTTTCCTCCTCTGCAGTTGCCACAGGATTGTCCCTGTTGACAATGTGAGTGACGTTTCTGCCTGTGTAATTCTTGGCAAATGTAGCAGGAAGGAGAAAGGTTGAGCCAGAATCCACATGCAAGGCTGTTCCACAGCTTCTCAAGTTGAGCTGGCCATGTGTCTCCTCAGGAAATAAAAGTAGTAGCCTAGGAAGCAGCAGTATTCACAGTAACATAACATCATATGCAGACAAGGTGAGACAAAGCAGGATTTATAAGTATAAGGGGAAATTATTTTTTGTGTATTTTTAACAAAAGCGTTTCTGAATACTGTTTTGTATTATGAGGAATATAAGTACTTGGGATTCTTTGCTTAAATTTCAAAATTCAGGCCAGATTCTCTGAGATTTTCAGTGAATTCTCAAGATCATTCTGAGTCTTAAATGGAAAACTATAAAACCTCCTGTCCAGACAAAATTCTGAGAACTGCAGAATTTCAGCCAAGGTGTGGTTATGGTGATACTGAATGTTTTCCAGTTCACTAAAATCTAAACTAGTCAAAAATAAAAATAAAGCAAATTATTCACAATGACTGTCACCAAAGAGAAACCCTGAAGAGCATTTAACAATGAAGCTGAAGAATCAATCAGTCTAAAAATTCTTGCTTGACCCTATTTACTTGAGCATCACCATGTCTTAAACCAAGAGACTTTCCTACTGTCAGATATAACAAAGGATAGGAAAAAATCACCTGACAGAATCAAAGTTAAATCTGTTTTTTGGTTTTTTTTATATTGTGTGTTGACACTCAGCAGTGGAAGTTCATACACTTATTCCTGTTCTTAGAGATGTTGCTCCTGACACAAAACTGCAAGTCCACCAAAAAAAAAAAAATCTGGTTTTGATGAAATTTATAAAAAAATGGTGGACAATATTTTTGTTGCTGTCACCAGACCAATTATGTAACCATGTAAGAAAGGCAAAATATATGTAAATAATTGGTTTCTTTTAGCTGTTGATTAACAAATAGATTTAATTTTGCATTAAGAAAACATTCCTTGAGTGAACAGGACATTAAAATTGTGAGAATTCCACTTGGGATTTGCCCTGCTTGTCAGCTCAACTAAAGTATGTTTTAGTACCTAATACTTATGAAATATAGAATTAGTCAAAATATTTTCCTCAAATTCACAGGTGAATCAGTTTATCAGGGAGTTATACAGCATTTTCAAGTGGTTTTATTTACAGCATTTTTTTCCATAGTTTAGACTGACCAAAGCATAAAATAAAAAGTTGCCAATAAAATAAAATAAAATAAAATAAAATAAAATAAAATAAAATAAAATAAAATAAAATAAAATAAAATAAAATAA
>VZUI01053363.1:0-15557 GCA_013401135.1 Cettia cetti
TAACAGTTCTGTAAACATTACTTTGTTTACATGAAATTTCTGACTCCAAGGCTGAAGGCTGGAAAACAAGGTGACATCAATGTGCTAT
This sequence comes from Cettia cetti, assembly GCA_013401135.1. Taxonomy (NCBI): domain Eukaryota; kingdom Metazoa; phylum Chordata; class Aves; order Passeriformes; family Sylviidae; genus Cettia; species Cettia cetti. Next base: position 89 of record VZUI01053363.1, read on the forward strand.
TTGAATGCCAACTCTGCCACCCTTTGAGAACCCACTTTCCTTCCTCAGGGGACTGGAATCTTACTCAAGGCTTAAATAACATCCAAATGTGTTTGACTTTTAAGGTGCATATTTGGGTTAAGTTTAAACTATAAATTGTGACAAATTTTCTTTTTAATTTGAAAAGAATGATACACATGTGCTTTGTAATTTTTTTATAGCCTTTTTACTTCAAAGAAAGAAAGAAACAAACCCTAAAAATAATTGTACTAGGTGTTACACTCTAACTCTCTTATTTAGAGAGGGAAATCCATGACAGATCACTGTGATCTGTGACTGATTAGCATATAAGTCCAGCAGTCAAAAGTAGATGTTTAGGCATTGAAAGTGTGAGGACTAAGTATTTTCTATTCAGCTTTCTTTTATAATTGGGATAAGGGGAGGGAAGAAGTACATGAAAAAAATTTTTGGAGTAAAAGCTGGAACAAAAATACGCAAATATTGTTGACATCCCATAAGACATTTCTAAACTGGGTTTAATTCTGTCTGCATTTACCAAGAAATAATAATTTTTTTAAAAGCTATTTAATAATATTGAGATAATTTTCCTATTCTCCCTTATCCATAGATGTGCAGGCAAGTCTTAATTACACAACAAAAGCAGATTCTTTGGTAGTTTTTTTTCTGCATGAAAATGGCTGGGTTTTTTATGTAGAGAAGAAGAGAACATAATATTTAAGCAAGGTTTTAAGTATCTAATGAACTTTTTAAAAAATGTAGCTATAAATACGAAATACTAAGCCATTTCTAGTTTATTAGAGTATTGTTAGATTCTTCAGATAGATTCTTTGGATTCATTTCAATGGATCTCCTTCATAAATGCATCCTATTAGTAAATACATTTTATTATGATCTGAAGCTGTCCTGTGCACAAGGGAAGCTGGATTAGGCTGTACACCTCAACAATCTTTTACTAGCTGTTTAAAACAGCACTGTGTTTATGTAGTTTGGGGCTTTTTTTGCCTTAACTCCCCTTCCAACATTAAAAATTCATATTTTATTCTTTGCAGAAGTAAAGGACTTTTATTATGGCCTAAGCAATATTCTTTGTCTTTGTGTCCCTATAATTTCTTTTTCCTCATTTTAGTTCCCATTATTTTTCTTATTGCTCTGCCCATGTCCCTTCACCTATTATGTCTAAAGTCTATTTTCCCCATTTAAAAGTTTATTTCTACTCTATCTTCTCTGAATATCTGCTTCAGTTGTTTCAGAGGATGGGCAAAACCTTGTTTATACTTAAGAAAATATAACAATAAAAAGCTGTTCTTAATGACTGTGGAAAAATATCTTGATGTCAAAACCAGGTCATAATTAGCTAGTATGGTAATATTTAAGAAAAAATAAACCAAACAAATTAACAAATAAACAAACCAAAGCCAAAGCCAAAGCCAAAACCAAAACCTGCTGAAAGTAGGTCTGTTAGAGTTCTTCAGATTTTCTGAGGAGCAAATCTGATTTTATTTTACTTTGAAAGGTTGGATTCAGCAATGACACTTTCAGCACCATTCTGCATCAAGAGACTGTCTCGGAATTAATATGAACCTATGTATGAATACCTGAATTGAGAGAAAAACTCCCAAAGTAATCCAAATTGGCTCACTTTTAAATGAAGCAAAGCATATAGGTATAAAGACAAGTTCATAGATTGGGTGTAAGTGTATTCTTAATTCCTGCTTTATTTTAAAATCTCCATTGTCATGCACTGTTGACTCAGGTGTATTTCATATTAAACTGACAAATATAATAACTATACATTTCAAAGATTGAACAACGATGTCCTAATAAAACTGACACTGTAATTCTGTCTCTGATAGTCAAAAAATGGCATTGTGGTATTTATTATTATAGAGAAACCAAAACTTAATAATTTTTCTCTCATATTTAACAAGCATGCAAGTACTTAGAATAATTTTATTATCATGTTTATCTCAGTAGTTTAACAAGAAAACAGACAAAATGTTCAACAAATAGGAGCATGGTTAAATGAAGCAGTACGGTGAGCATTACTTAGAAGTAAGGATTTAAGAATATAGCAACTATACACATTGAACCTCAATACTGCATTACTTACTGTCCTGGGAATTAGAAATAAAAGTGAGAGCAAAGAGATGTCTGTTGTTTACTCTTATCTATCTCTACCTACTCATCTTTCTGCATCACTATAGTATTATGAAAGATTTAACTTTCAGTTAACTTGTTGCTGAGTTATCATCACTTTCATTTTCAGCTTGGATTTTTCATACTCACTTGACCATGCATGCAAATCAATTTCACTGGCTGCCAAGACTTTCATGTGGAATTCATTGCCATTTTGCACACCTCTAACAAAAGACATAAGGCGGATGAAAGGCAAATTAAGACGAAACAATTACATATTTCTTCACATAAAGTCCTCACAACCTCTCCAACAGATCTATAAAAAATTAGGAATAAAAAGTAAATATATCCATTTTTATCTTTACTCTTTGAAAGTAAGGGTATAAATTTATGTCCTTAAAATATCCTCTGGCCCCAGGATACTAGTGTAAGACAAATTAGAGAAAGTCTGAACCAGCTGAAACCATATAAACACTCCAAATTTCATCAAGTTCAAAGACATAATACAAAACTTCGAATTTCCAGTGCTTGGCAAATTATTTCCAAAACAATAAATTGAACACTGGATTTATGTGCTCAGTAAGGATTATTTTTAATTATTTGACTTTATACAGCTATGACTTAAAGAAGGAAAGGGCAAAACTGCAAGACCTGTGTCATAAAGAAAATACAGATTATCATAATCATTACTCTTTGTTAAAACTCCATTCCTAAGTGCAAATTGCTTACTATTAAAAAAACTACTACAAAATGAGTACGTTATATGAAGTCTGTTTTTAATTTTATCCTGATTCACAAACAAACAATATGTATTCAATAAATATGTATGTTATCCAAGCTAAAAATACTTGTAAAAGAAAATAACCTGTGATTCCTTTCTGAGAAATCAGCCTCCTACTACTTTGATCCTAAATAAGCTGCACAAAATGTATAATCTTGCATAGTCATTAACTGTGAGGTGAAGATTTGCAATTTACATTTCTATTTTTATCTAAGCAAAAAGTATTTTTGTCTTTTCATTTTGATTACTTTGTTTTCAAAATCAGCTATCTGATATCAGAAAAGTATTTGATTTTTACTCAGAAAAAGTAATTTCAAACCCAGCTTCATGGAGTTATTGACTGCATCATTAGACAAAGAAAAAAATAAGAATATGATTTTCAGTTTATTGTTATTTATTTTGTCTATAGTAATATTTTTTTCAATTTCTGGCAATTATATCTAGAGCACAGATGCTCTTTCTTAGTTTTAGATTCAGCAGTCATGACCTAGGAATTATGAATTACATAGTGTAATGTGTTACCTTATTGTCTCTCAGGCCTACATGCAGAAAGGAAATAACTTTTCTGTGCTACCTGTAACAATTTGCATTATCATGCCACCACACCCTTTGGTACTGGTATGTACCTGTTCTGTATCTCCAAATACAGTGGTATGATTCCATAATTCGCAGCCAAAAAACATGTTGAATATGTTGCCAGTTTTACAAATTTGACTTTTCTTCTCTGCAAGTTCATTATCTTCCTTTTTGTTTAACGAACATGAGACAACAATTTTTTCACTATACTACTGGTGCAAGTGTTGGTCACCAAGGCCGACTTAACGTATCATCTCCTATGGTGGTGGGAATTTTGCTTCATATATTGTTAATATTTTCTTCACTCTCACTGATCTTACCAAATGAAAACACTCTCAGATCTATTCCATATTCCACAATAAGTCAAAAGCGCCCCAAGAAGGTAGGCCTATAAGGCAATTTAAACCTGCTGCTCTCATGCTCCATTTGCAGTCTACCAGACTACAATTCCTAAAAAAGGGCTGTCTTATTAAATTTAATTATCTACATTAACTGATAAATGCCTTTCCACCTGACCTTAACTGGAAAATTAATTTTGTTCTGCATCTCTGTACAGCTAACAGACAACTTCAAATTCTTTATTCAAGAGATCTAACTTGGAGCATCTGCATCTATTAATAAAAATACAATATTTGAAAACTTTAGGATGAAAAATACTAGTATTTGTACTGTATAAATGAGTTTAATTTTTATGAAAAAATGCATACACATTTGAAACAAGTATTTGCATATATATATTTAATTGTATGTGAAAGAGAAACAGTTTTGAAAGGTCTTGAATCTGCTAGTTTAAGTCCATCTGGTGTCTCATCTGGATGACAATGAACCTGAAGTGTTTCACAATTCTGCCAAGGAAATTTGGATCCGTTTTAATCAGTTTATTTTGTAAGTAGACAGAGAAACAAAAGAGTAATGTATACAGTCATAGCAAAATCTTCTCTGCTCTTCAACAGCTCTTCAGATAATTCAGATATTACCCACATGGAAAGTATCTCCTCTTGAGCACTAGAAATAATTCCTTTAGTTTCTTTACAGATATTTCTTTAGCTGACAGAAAAGGTGAATTGATTTCTTCTCTTCCTGAAGAACTAAAATCAGAATGCACTTCTGAGTTGAATGAATATTAAAGTTTAACATATTTTAAAGGGCAGTTGAACTTAATTTATTTTTGACATGTTCAAAAAGTCATTTACTTAAAATTTTATGATGTTTCCAGTTTGAAATTTATTTTGGTGCTAGTGATTCCCCAGTGTTATACTTCTGAAATGTTCCTTTGTCAGTGTGTACTATATCCAAAGATGAACACTGAATATTTATTTAGTAGCATCTCTGCACTTTCCATTACCAGGACACCCATGTAATTCAGCAGCAGCTCCATCTTCTACCTGGTATTCCTTTTGCTACTAGTGTGCTGACGTAAAAGGCCTTCTTGGTGTCCTTGATGCCCTTATCAAACATAATGCCAAGTGTGCCTTGGCCTTTGTCACACCTCTGCATACTGTGATTATATTCCTATGCTCCTTCCATGTGACCTGTCCACTTTTCACGTCCCATAAATATCTTTCCTACAGCTGGGATTTCCTAGAAGCTCCCTGATTGTCCATAAAGATTTTCAGCCCCCTTTGTCTGATTTTTTCCTCCAAGCTCAAGACTTTGGTCTTGAGCTTGGAGGAAGGGATGCTTGAATATTGCCCAGTGCTCTTGGTCTGCCTTCTGTTCTAGAATCCTGTCCCTTGGGATACCTCCAAGCAGGTCTTTGAAGAGGCTGAAGATAGCCCTCCGAAAGATCTGGGTTCTAGTCCTGCTTACTGTTTTGCTTCATCCACAGAAGATCATGAGCTTCAGTGTCTTATGAACACCACTTGACAAGACTTTATGTGTCCAAATTCAGGTTTGAATTGTCTGGATTTGCAAAACTTCTTCCATTGTGACTTGGCTCAATTATGAAGTTAAACATAAGGAAGGCAGAGAAAGACACACAGTAGCCTAGCTGATCCTTCACTTGTGGAAGCCTAGACTCTTTCTACATTACCAATGATCTTCAGGCTTTTTAGTCCTTGCAGAGAAGTAATAAGCTATGCAAGAGCTGATTTGAGGGATAATAATGAACTCCATTTCAAACTTTACACTTTGAGGTGGAATTTTCAACTCTGATTCCATTTCAACAATTTTATTTTGTCTAGGATGTTCAAACTTTAATGTTGCAAAATCGAGTGCAAAATAAGGAAAGTGAAGACTTAAATTAGAAAATAATATTGTTCTGAAGATTAACTGACATATTGAACGGCACACAACTGCAGTAACAGAACAGAGTAATGATGCTAAAGATGTGAGATTAATTGCTCCCTCACATTCATTTTTAATGAAGAGTAACAATTGAGTTGACAGGCTAATTATTATAGTTTTTCAGGTTTCTGCTATAATAACAGTCATAATGTAAGTCGTCAATCAAAATACAACCCTCATAAGGCTTTTGTTCTTTAAAACTCCAATTTAATTTTGTAATTTAAAGGACAGTGACTCCTGACAGTCATAGACCAAGGGCACTTTGACAATTGGTCCTCCCTTTTACATTTCAAGTAACAGCTTCAAAATTCTGAGTTGATTAATGAAACATTCTAGATTAATTTTATAATTGTGATCTGACAATAAAATTTGGAATAGATTCTTGTTCTTACCTTTTCCACTATTTAGAACTTTCTACAGATATGTATTCAGGGAGCCCAGGACAGATGACTATCTCATCATCTAGTTCCAGCTGGAACTAGAATTGGAGCTCCTGCATTTCATTGGATATGGTCTATTCTGGGACAGAATCAATAACAATGTTCAACTTCAGATTTTATTTTCACTTTTTTGTTTATTTTTTGGTTGGTTGACTGGTTTGTGAATGAAAAGGCTATTTCCAGTAGTGATTATAAGACAGGACAGGAATTTTGAACACAGTTTAATCAACAATATCCACTTGGAAGAAAAAAGCAGTAAAAAATATGAGAAGCACCTCAAACGCCTTCATCCTCATGAGTCTAATTTTACCTCCATTGCAATTAACAAGAAGCTTCCTAACATCACCAACCAATTTAGGCTCAAGATGTGTAACACCTCCCTTCCAATTCAACTTTTTGTGTTTTTTTAAAATATTTCAATTTTAAATTGTTCTTCATTTGTTACTAAACCTAAATAAAACAGTAATCCACAAGCACTTTTTTTTGTTGCTGTTTTAAGGAAAAGTCAGTGTATCATGAAGGACAGAAAATTTTCGTAAATCAATGTTTTTACCTGGATCTTGCACTGGAACACGTGTGCATAATACAAGTGACAAGAACCTTGAAATATATAGATTGAATGCTCTTTGGCATGTCCAAGATGGAACCCATAGCCCAATTGTAGTTAAACAAAAGAATTATGGAGAGAGGGGAAAAAAAGCAGCTATTTGCTCAGTGAAAATTTTCACCAACACTAGCATTTACTCATTAAACTGTTTGTATATGTTCTTTCTTATTATTAAAAGTTTGATTGAAAGGAAGGTATGGGTATCTCTGACTTACTGTCTTAAGGCTGAAGCAAAGCCTGGCCACAATTACTAAAATATAATTTCACAGTAATGCATTTGCAAATATGGTACGGTGAGAAACAGCTTACCTTTTTAGTTCTCTGGTGTGTGAATTATGTGGCCCTGTCTTGGCACTCTGAACTCAGAGCTAATTTTCAGCACAGCTTCTGGGTTTGTCTTTCTTATAGAGATATTCTTCTCCATCAGACTTGGTCACTTCTCCTTAGACCTGAGTAATCGTAAAATATTGTCACCTTTATCTTATCTCAAATTCCTTTAGGTGGATTAACTCACAGTCCAAAGTTCCCCTCAGGAGGCAAATTCAGGAAGGGGTAGGCTTCGGTGGTTACAGCTTCTTTATGGAGTTTTGCTATAATGGGCAAAAAGTTCTCCATAACCATGTTTAATCTGTTAACCATTATATTTCAGCCTCTCACATGGTGCTTGCTGATGTCATTGCCAAACTTAATTCAATGTCACCCAAGACAGAGAGATTACAAATTGATGTCCTTGCTCAAGCACACAAGGAACACTCTGAGAATGTCTAGGTTGTATGGCTGAGCCTGTTGAAGCATAGTGCAGTGACAAATGGTTCAGACCCTTTGTCCACACAAAGTCACAGGTTGCAATCCTTGGAACAGGCCTCAGAAGTTGGTTTGTCATGCTCTAGCTCTGCTTTGGCTGAAACACACAGTGCTGAAGTGCTACAGACTTTTAAAGCATTACTACTTTTGTCTTTCTCAGTCAATATCTTCCATCTCATCTTGCCAAAAAATGTCTCTTTTTTATCCCTATCCCTTCTTTTGATGTCCAAACTTAACTTTCACCATTGCCTCAGAAAAATTATTTAAAAGAGCCTTCTCTGTTAGCCATTTTTATGTGGGTTGACTCTCGTAAACTTTTTTCTTGTCTGTTGTATTGTTCTACTATTATTTTTCAATAACAATAATGTACATGTTGTATATACATTTTTATTAAATATATAACCTTTCTCAGCATGATATCAATCCTAATTTACTACACAATGCTTTTGATTGCCTCTTTTGTTGGAGAAATAGTTAGATAACAATTACATACAATCCTTGAATAATTAATTGGGAAAATACAATGTTGCAGGGGATTTGTTTATTTGGGTTTTCCATTAGTATTGTTCCTTGCACTGTTCTCCTTTTAAAAATCTACTATCACACAAAATCTAAAAGCTGACAGTTTCAAACAATTTATTAAATGATGACTAGAAGGCTGCATATGAACTTTAGTTTCAGCAACAGATCTGTACAGTTTGCTTTAAAATCCATATAATGCAAGTGAAGGACTCAGCATACTTACTTGGCCTGGCCTTACCCCTGTTCTTCAGAACAGCATGGAAAATACTCACAGAGCAACTTCCTTCACCCTTTTGTTCTGCATCTTTCTCAATATGAAGACCGTATTTTGGTAAACAACTTGTGTTGACTTCATTTCTTCAGGTTTTTGTTTCTGATTAACTTCTCTTTACATTAATATTTGTTTCCATAATTGTGCACACTCAGAGGCGAACATTGCAAGCTTCCACCATCTATCTATAAGTGGAAATTTAATAAAGGTAGACAATCATTCAGTTTCTGTTCTAAAGTTAGCAGCGGCAACAGGTTGTCATAAAACTGAGGAATGCCTAAGGACTCAGAGGTTACATCTCCCAAATATTGTATACGCACACAAGGAAGGACTGAATTGCATGGCAGTGGCATATAAGCATCTCCCACAGCACTTAAAAACATTACTTGCAAAACTGAAATGTTTGTTATCTGGGTGTTTGTTGGTGTCTTTATTTTGGATGATTGCAGTATGCATTTTTTCCTTATTGTTAGGCAGATCGCAATAATTTTTTTATGATTAAGTATATCAAAATAATTAGAGAGTTTGTAAGAATCAAAAACCTAATAAAGAACATTTTTTATTTTGCTTACTTATCTAAATCAGACATTTGTATCTATTCATGATTTTGGGCAGGTTAGGGGTTTATTTAAGCAATATGTTGAGTTGTGGAATCAGGGCTCAAAAAACCAGTAAAACCAGAATTATCTTTGGAAAAACTAGTAAAACCAGAAAAACCCATAGTCAAAAAAAAAAAAAAAAAAAAAAAAAAAAAAATCAAACTTTTAAATAAGTATAGACTGTATTTAAAACATAATTCTAATGATATTTTTTCACCTTTTAGAAAAGTCATCATTTGACAAGCTTTAGGTAGCCAACAAATACACAGAAAAAATATAGTGAGCTGGAGAGATTGCAGTTTCTGCAAAATACCTAAATACTAGATTTACATTTTAAAAGTATTGTAAAATTAATGGAAACAAGAACTCTCATGGATTAAAATCTACACAGATGAATAGTCTAAAACTACACTGGTACCTGAACCTTTTAGCAATCAAAAGTAGGAGAGAACATGAAAGAGCTATGAACAGGAAGGTACAAGAACATGAAAAAATCCAGAGACGAGATATACATGAAGGGTATCAAAAAAGCAGTCAGGATGTGCAACATAAGTCTAATGGGGTAAAGACAGGAAGTCTGGATCCGTATCAGCCACTGAAATCTATGCACCCTGAGACTCAGTAACACATTACCTTTAATAGGCAGAATAAAGAAATTATATCAGGGTGAGTTAATAGTACAGCAGCAGTTGTGGAGGTGCTGGGTAAAATGACATTGCTTAGCAAATTTATCCTAAATAGTTGCTGCTGCTTAATGGCTTTCTTAGCAACAAAAGAACCTTTACAAAGGTTTTCCTGCACTGCAGAGGCTCTGTGGAATTAACGTCTCCACTTTACCAAATGACATTGTCATGGAATTTAAATTTCAGACTTTAAAATATAAGGATGTATATACTCAGAGACATACAGATCAATATAATACAAGTTACCTTTATTCTTTAACTTTTCCTGGTAATTTTAGTCCCGGAACCAAATGCATGACATAATGAAAAATATGATCAAATGTTATCAAATCATTTCTCTAGAACAATTGCCTCTTAAGAAACTTTGCCAGCTAAATAAAAGATCAAAAAGTTATTTCTCCTGCAAAAATCTCCAAATCAACATCCACTTAGACATCAGGAAAATAAAACTACAGGGGTGGATTTTGTAATAAGTCCAAGAAAATCAGCCTTAAAGAGCTATACTTGTAAGTACTTTCTCTGAAAATGTTTTGGTAATTGTTCTAAAGAGACTTTTATACCTTGAATAGTTGGAAAATGTGCTTTGTGCATTGTTGTTTTGTTTATCAGAGCAAAAAAAATTTCAAATTTCAGATTCTTCTTTTTAATTGAAAACTCCACAGCATATTGAAGCTTATACAAAGTTCTGAAGCATTCTCCCAAATAAAAAAAATTGCATTTTGTATAGGGGAAGATGTATCATATAATATGTATTATAAAGTATCTGTGTTCAGAAATAAGGTGGCTAAGGATTCATTCTTGTGCACAAAGTGACAGGATTAAAATTGCGTATTTAAAGATATCGTTAATGTAAATAGCTGATTCAATTTTGAAACATTTTCAAATAAATCAAGATTTTATAAGACTGAGGTTGTAGTGTCAAAAGTTAAGCTTGAAGCTTCCTTACTTCTGAGTACTTTGGCCTGCCCCCTCAAAGGTGTTTTTACTGGTTTTTAAAATTAAATATTTTTGTATAGTAACATATGTATCTGCAATTCAGGATGCATGGTAATTTCCATTTCTCTGTGGCTTTATGTTGTTTTTAACTTTCAAAAAATACGACATAATTTTACATTTGCTGTCTTGCATGTTGGTTGGGAAAGTTGGTCAGTTGGTCGGTCGATCGGTCGGTCAGTTGATTGGTTGGTTGGTTGTTTTATGGGATTTTCTTGGTTTGGGTTTTGAGGGTTTTTTTACTTGTTTGTTTTTTAGTTTTCTTAAATCTGAACAGGAAAAGTTGAAGGAAAATCATTACTTGTTAAAATTATAACTTGTTAAATTATATTCCATTTTGACCTAGAATACTGTTTGTAGCTTGCTACAACTGTTCTGAAATTGCTTCAAATCACCTCTGGCCAGAATTAGAAGCACATGTACATGTAACTCACTGGCAGAACATCAGTTATAACTATCTATCTTAGAAATAATATGAGGAGAGATTGGTATAAAGTTATGTTTTATTTTAGCATAAAATGAATAAACATATTACCTCTGGATGAATTGGGGGTATATTTTGGTCCAAAACTGGAATAAAGCTTGAATTCTTGGCTCTGTTCTCTACTATTTATGTTCTCTAGTATATCTAATTATTCCTGAACAATTCTGTATGCAAGCCCCTTGATATAAAATATGTTATGGCTTAAAAATAATGGAAAAGAGAATGTATTATGTTTAAATGAATAAATAGACTTTGTTAGTTAAATTCAGTATTGTAAAAATGGTCAGTGTTTCATATTCCTTAATACTAAACCTATATGGTATTATATCAAGAAAGGACATTTGTTCCACTTATAAAAAATATGCAATTTATAATATCAAATTTACATGTAAAATATGATGCACATTCTATGGACTTGTATAAGTTATGCAAATCTTCTCCCCAAATAATTAAATATTATTTAAAAATAATGAAGAAAACTACTTATATCTGTCTTTTGAAAAGACAGCTTTGAAAAATATTATTAGTCAAAAAAAATTAAAACAAACTCTCTGAAAATATGCAGTGCTGTAGAATGACATCAGTGCTTCTGACACTGGATTCATTCTAGGGAGAAGATGGACTAAACTAAGCAGTTTTATTTTGTCTGTGAAGTCCAGTTAATAGATGGATAGATTGGTATGAATCTCCATGCCATGCCAATCCATTTTTTTCCATAGTATTTGAAAAATTTCAGCCTTTCTGCTTTTTTAATAAGGGGTTGCTTTTCCATGGTAGTGTTTTTTCTTCGGTGAACAACTTTTTCTTATTTTTCAGTGGCTGCATGAAGAAAGCCTCTAACAATAAATATCTGTTGAACTGAGATATAGCAACTGATACTGAAACAAATTAATAAGCAAAATTTTCCAACCTTTACTGTTAACTATGCATTTGGAAGAATTTATGGAGAATAACATCTGGTGTCCAGGGAATTAAGAAAATAATTAAATGAAAATGTGTGTATACATTTTCACGTCTTGAAATTATATGGGGACAGGACTTCAATATTCCTGTTTATCAGAGAAGTGCAACTTAGTTTCACTGTTTGTAAAAGAGGATACAGATAATAAGCACCTATATTCACAAGACCAACATTTTGGTTCCCTCTGAGGAACAGACAGCTCTTCAGATGTCAAATATTTTTATCCATGCCTGAAGTTTTAAAACTGTGATACTAATATTTAAAGTCTAAATAGTCAAAAAAACCCCAGTGAGTAGTTACATTTATTCAGAATTTAATTCACACACTGGTGAGAAAGTACCTAGAGCACTAAATTACTTAAAATTAATTGTAAATTTTATTTAAGTTTTGACTAGCTTCATGCAAATAAATTAAAAAAACAACCTAAGCTAATAATTCAGGAAAGTTAGATGAAACAATTTTGGCTTGAAATTTGTGCACAGTGCATGCATGAAAACTGACAGAATGCCATTAAAATATTTACTTCATTTCATCTATATGCTAAGCAATTTTGATAAATATATTCATGACCCAAGTTAAAGACTCAACATTTTTGTACTCCTGATTCAGAACTGAATCCAGGGAAGTCTGTCTTTTCACAATTATGACCTGAGTGGAGAGTTCTCTTAAATTAAATTTCAATTTCAATTTCAATGAGAATTTTGGATCTACTATGGAAATTGCTGTTTCATGTCATGAAGGAAATCGAATTTGGTGCTCTACAGTTGGGTTCCTCCCATTCTTAAAAAGTCTTTATGAATCTCAAATCTTTTGTCTGAACATTTTGCCCTCAGCATCCTTGTGACATATAGAAGTTAATCTTAAAAAAAAATAAATAATGAGGCTGCAAAAACAACCTTGTATCAGGAATTTTTTTGACAGTGAGTTACTTCGGCTCCAGGCATACACCCTGTATAAGGTAACAGGAGGAAAGCTTATCAAGAGGAAGACTGTTGAAGATAGAGAAATTAGTGACTGTTGCTTTCTGAGCCCACTGAAAAATACATACCTGAGTGTGACTCAGGAAGTCAACTGCAAATTAAGTCATCCAAGTTTTAAATTGCAATATAAAAAGTGAATTTTGCATTTTTTTCAGAATTGGTAGAAGACATGATCATGAGAATAAGACTACTAATGTAGAGTCAGATTTACCTAATTTTTCATGTCTTCACAGATTCCTTTCAAGGAGAGGTATACAAGAAGATAAAAAGTGATAGCTCCTATTTATTTATTTAATTAATTAATTAATTAAGTAATTTTTTAAAAAAATTATTAGATGTATGTGCTTAGATCAAAAGAGTATTTTTTCAAGGACTTTTGTCTTTAATGTATTTAAGGCTTCAGAATTTGTAAAAACCTTGCACTAATATACAAAGTATGCTGCTTCAATTATGTCTTATTTGAGAGTTTAAAAACAGTGACAGGTAAAAAATCTTTTCTGCTACTACCATATGTCTTTATTTACAAGATTATGAGCAACTTGGCATATTGGAAAAGCTTTTCCATGTTTTGTATTTTAAAGTATGGAATTACAAGTACATTAAGAAATACGAAAGACTCAAGACAGCATACTAGGAAATGCAAAATGCATTAAGCCATGTCCTTTTGGAGGTAAGTAGATGGTCAGTGAACTCCCCTGCTGAGCTCTAAGGGAGATAGGACTTCACAGACCTCTAAGCAAGATTCTTCAGTGTGAAGTTATTTCAAATAGGGCAGGAGAAGTTTATAAAATGAATTTTTACAACATACAGCTTGCATAGAGTTTTCTCTTGTCAAAGTTATTTAATAGATCCCTGACAGATCTGGAGACACGAAAACATCTCCAAGTCTCTATGGTCAAGGAAACCTACTAGACGGAAGGAGAGAATAGCACCTACAGCTGTAGAAAATATTCAGATGATACCCTAACTTCTCCCTCACTCTACACAAGGTCTTCCACTGCCCTTTGGAATTGCTGCCCTGTCCTGCAATCCCTTTTGGCTGGATTTGAGCTTCCAGATCTCTAGTGGCATGATCAATTCTTCTTTTTGTAACATTTTCTTTTCTAAAACAATTAATATACTTTAGAAATTCTTCTTTTCTGAAATTACACTTTAACCTTGTTTTTTCCAGCATAAGTCCATAATTTCACTGCCTCCTCTGCATTTTTAAACAGGTCACAAAACTTTTGGCTGAAGAGATATAAAGAATGCCCTTTCTCTGCTTTCATATGTTTTCCAAGCAATGAATTTGATCAGTGATCCAATTATGAAGGCAGAAGCACAGGATAGCCAACTTTGAAGAATGTGACCCAATTTGGGATGATGTTTCCATTATAAGTAAAAATAAAAGTTGGGGGGTTGTTTAGCTTTGTTTCTTTTTGTTTGGGTGTTTAATTTAGTTTTGTTTTGTCCCCAGATAATGGATAGTGTAAACAATAGAAACTGATGAGAAATGGAAGAAAAAAGGAAAGGTCTATTACATTTACATGAAAAACAAATCAGTATTACCTATGGTTCTACAGATGTACTACATCATCTTAAAATAATGTACAGGAAAACTAATTTTTCAGTCCTGAATTAAATGCATTAGGCACACTAAAAAAATAATGGAAGGAGAGTAATTGATTACTTATTCCAATATTGGGTTAAAAAAATGAGAATCTTCAGAATAGGTTGTGCTCTTTTTTCTGAATAATTTTCTGTGTCAGTGGGATCTCTAGATCAAGTCCAAAGAAACTGTTATTCATCAGTGAATAACAGAGAATTCCTGGAGAGTAAAGGAACTGTGAGAAAAGACTAGCATTTACCTTTCATACTGATCTGCTGATTAGGATGGCAATACTAACAGATGTATAGTTTAAAAGCCACCACCGTTCTCATAATAAAAAGGTGACCAAAACAAATCAAGCCAAACAAACAAACAAAACCCCCAAACCAAAACCAAGACTAAAACTAACCAACCAAAACAACGAGGAAAATGAACAAAATAGAATAAAGCATCTTAAAAAAAGGTAATATGTTAAAATCGTTAAGAAAACTTCTGGAACATTTAAAAAACACCTCATAGTAACCCCTATAACAGCTATTGGTCCAATAAATATTGCCTTATTGTGATCATGCAGGGTCTTTTCCCAGCAGCTAGCTCCGACCCTGCTGCCACAGTCCCTGCTGACAACCTTGCCAGCAACGTGGGTTTCCCCCTGGACCTGAGTGCCTGCCGTATCTGAATGATGACAAAGGATGAAAGGGAGGCTCTTGCAGGGTGAAACACAAAAGGTTTATTCCTCTGGGGACACTTGCTGCAGA
>VZUI01053366.1:0-40328 GCA_013401135.1 Cettia cetti
AGCACAACCAAGGGTGGCTGCAGGGAGGAACAAGAAGGATGGGACCTGACAGCCTGCAGCTGGGACTGGACAATTCAACCCCAAAGTGCAAATGGACCCAAACTGATCCAAGGGTGAGACCTGGGCACCCTTTGTCCATTTTGGGACCATTTTGGGTCCCCGTTGGGTGCAGCCCTGGCCAGTGTTTAGTGCAGGATTTTTCCAGTTTACCTCTGGAATAAACAGGCAGCTAGCACTGAAATATCTGTGCTCTCATTCTGAGCTAAACACTCCATGCAGCTTTTTATTTTAGTCTTTATCACAGGGATGCATTTCTTCCTATCAAACTCGTGCTGAAAGCTCAGCAGGAGGCCTTATTGCCAGCAATGCTATTTGGGCTAATAGCACATTTCATAACTACTCATAAGGAGAAATGTGTTTTCCCACGGAAAAGAATAAGTGGAGTATTTGGAAATATCTGGGAAACTTTTAAAACTCAGCTACCGCGGGGCCAGAATTGGTTACAGACCAGAAGTGGTGCATTTGCAATTTGCACACAAGTAAAAGGTGCATCAGCAATCACTCCCAAGCCTCAGTTTTGCACCACAAAGGCAAACCAAAATCAGGAGCCTGGAGGGGAATTGCCTCATCAGTGATGGGGTTTGTTTGCACTTTTAATTGTTTCCTGGAGCCAGCTGAAAACTTTGTAAAAGGAGGGTGTGAAGAAGATGGCTGTGATACTGCAGGCTGGGAAAAACTAATTTGTTTTAATTTCTGTCACCCAACACTGTGGAATTCCTGTTAATGCCTTGACCTCCATTTCATCTGATTGGAGTGATGTGATGGGGTGAAAAATCAGAGCACTTGGCTTCATCCCTGCTGGATTGGATGTTCAGACAGGAACCAGGCTGGGAGAGCTGGGGGGGCTCACCTGGCGAGGAGAAGCTCCAGGGAGAGCTCAGAGCCCCTGGCAGGGCCTGAAGGGGCTCCAGGAGAGCTGCAGAGGGGCTGGGGACAAGGGACAGAGGGACAGGACACAGGGAATGGCTCCCACTGGAAAAGAGTGGGTTTAGATGGGATGTTGGGCAGGAATTCCTCCCTGTGAGGGTGTGAGGCCCTGGCACAGGTGCCCAGAGCAGCTGGGGCTGCCCCTGGATCCCTGGCAGTGCCCAAGGCCAGCCTGGGACAGTGGAAGGTGTCCCTGCCCATGGCTGGGGTGGGATGAGCTTTAAGGTCCCTTTCAGCCCAAATCAGCCTGGAAATGTATTAAAATTCTATTCTATTGAAATTCTATTCCAACACAAATCCACAGCAACTCCATCCTCATTACATGGACCATCACTGGTTTTCTGTGGTTGTTTTTTACCTCCTCATCCTCTGTGGGTGCTTCCTCAGCAGCTCTGCCTCACTGACACCTTCCCATTCCATCTGCACGTTTCCTTCCATTGCCTCCTCCCTGCCTGGGCACTTGGTGCTCTTCCTGATCTGCCTCTGCTCAAACTGAAGGCTGAAATGTTTTATTTTAGAAGAAACCATGGCCAGTGTAAGAAAGCTCAGCCACAACAGCTGGCTGATCAAATATACATAAGGAGGAATCTGCTGGCTGCTCTTTTAGAGCTCTGTTTTTGTTCCTGGAGTCCTCAGCCAAGGCTCCTTTGCTCTGGTACAACATTACAGCACATTACAGGGCTTGTCTGTCAGAGGCCTGGCCTCAAACACTCCCAGCTCTCAGCTGCTCCTGACTCCCAAATTGCCCTGCCTCAGGATCAGGCATCAGCTTCAATCTCTGTTAATCAGGACTTTCCAGAGCTCTGACACAAAATGGAATCAGGGGGAAGAGAAGTAACAACAAAATCAGACTAAAAGCGAGTTTTGCCTCATGCCAGGGGCTGCCTTGTCCTCAGAATAGGGTTGGGGGTGATTTTTTTAGTGATTTTGGTTATTTTTTTCCCAACTTTAAGTCTGATTTCTCTAAAGAAAACCTCCAGTGGTGAGGTGGGGGATAGAACAAAATTGAGTTTTACTGTTAGGCCCTTTATGGCATCTCTGCATCTCCTGTTTGTCATGCAAGGACAGAGTTTAGAACAGAAGTGGATGCTCCACATCCTCATGCAAAGGCCATCAGGAGAGCTGAGAAATACCACAAACGTTCCTAAGCCTACACACAACCCTGCAATATTCCTAAAAATGACTGTAATGCACTATGACATAACAGAAATGATCTTGCAGACTATTGCTGTGCTAACAAAGATAAAAGAGAGGCTCCAAGGCATCCCTCATTCCAGGCTGGCTGCCTTTTGCACCTCTGGAATCAATTTACATTATCCCAAATTTCATGTACTCCTCTGCATTCATTTAGGCAACCAACACCTCCCTGTGTGGAGTAACCAGTTCTTTACAGGGCAACCAAGGAAACTGAAAAGCAGAATTATTTCACTTTTCTCAATAAAAATAATCTGCACATTTATGCCTCTTAATTACTCGATCATGTGGAAAAAAAAAACCTGAACGTGCATCCATCAGGGATTGCACGCACAGCTAATTAAGGATGAAATAATAAATGCCTGATTTCTACAGGATAGGGTAAACATCCAATTAAAATAAGATGCTGTGTACACTTTTCACTCTCATTAGTCAAAGCATAAAGCATTTTAACATTTCCTAAATAATTTACTTGTATTAAAATAAAGTGAAATGCTTAAACATTAATAGGGTACTTTACAATGCTGTAGTCAATAAGTTGCTATATGAAGGCAACGTCAATAATTTATGGCTCTGCTCAGCAGGAACAGAGCAGTTCTCAGCAGAGCAGGGCCCAGCAAGGCTGAGGCAGCAGGACCTGGCCCAGCTCTGCTAAAAATCACAATTAAACCCTTCAGGCAGTGCTAAAACCCCACTGGTGTCAGAAAATGAGAGGGTGTTGAAGGTACCTGGGAGGGATGTGGTGCTCAGGACCAGCTGGCTGTGGGGCCACCAGCCAAGCTCGTGGATAAAAAACGGGAGTGGTGCTTTTAGAACGTGGGGAAAAGAGTCTTTTAGCCCAAAATGTGGCACAGAGTGGAGGTGTGGCTGCTGGGCCACCTGCACACACCGGCCAAGGGCTCTGCACAGCCCCCAGGAGCACCCCCAGCACGCGTGGGGCTGGCAGAGCCCAGGGTGCCACACCAGCACCCTCCCTGCTCCCAGGGCAGGATCCTCGATTGCCCACAGCCAGATGGGTGCTGGTGGCTGCAGGGCTGGGAATTTGGATCATCTGGGTTACTGATATGCAGTTACTGATATGCAGAACGCAGCAGGCAGTGCAGCTGCAATTCTCTGCCCAGAGTCAGGGCATGGCTGCTAAAGCTGGGCTCTGATGAGAAAACACATCCTGACTATCCAAGCAGATTGCTGGAGCCACTGGATTGAGATTGCAGTGCCCTAGCAGAGAGTACATGACAGGTTAGTGCAAAGAATTAAGAACTTTTTCCCATGGATCATTTTGCTACGTAGAGGAAATTTCCCTAAAATATTTTGTCATATAGATATGGCTGTAATAAATAAGAATTTCATAGTGAGGAGTTACTAAATCTTCTGTCTTTTATCAATTGATGTAAGGAGTATCCTACTCAAATTCAGATGTATGGCTCAGAAAATTTAGAAACGCGGCATTTGGCTGGGACAGCTTTTGAGGTTTATTCAAATGCTGAAATCACTTTTCATTAAAACTGTGACAGAAACTGAGAATCTGGCGCGGTGCCTTTTCTTATATATACATTAAATCATGCATTTTGTGGTGGGATCTGTACATTTTTTTCCTCTTTATAGAAGTCTTGTACAAGATCTTGCTTGAGTCACACCAAGATCCATCTGGATCAAGACAGATTTGCCTTGGAAAGAGGAGAGGGTAAAACGTGCTGCCCCCAAACCCTGTGCCATGCTGAGCTCCTGCAGGCCTGGCTGCTTTGCAGGATTGATAAATGAAATTAGGAAAATGTGGCTGTGGGCAGGGTTATACCAAGCTCAGTGGTGATGATGATGATGAAAATATCTTTGTGGATACTTGGGTGCAAGAGGGATGGGTTGGATGGGGCTTGGAGCAGCCTGGGATAGTGGAAAGTGGCAGGGGAAGAAATGAAATGAGATTTAAAGTCTCTTCCTGCACAGATGATTCCATGATCATGTGTTAAAAGCACTTTGTTCCTCAGTGCCTTCTTTTTTCCTCACAGGAAAGGAACACAGACCCCATCATCTCCAAGTGTCCCAACTGCTCTGTGTGATGCTCTCACTGCCTGCAACTCACTTCATTCTCCAGGAGTCTCATTTCTATGACAAGGTTGGTGGAAGCCTAAATTAAATTTGGGACCTAATTTTAAACGGAATCTCAACCTCCTGAGTAAACAAAAGATGGAGCCTGCCTATTAAATCATCATGTTTTAATTAAATTCTCTGCAGCTCGTGAGTTCTTTGAACTGAGCAAGGTGATAAATGCATTGTAATTTTAATAGGGTTATATTTTGTGCTAAACTCACTGAGAGCAGTGACACCAGATAGGCACTGTGTCCCCACAAAATCCTGCAGGGGATTCTGCTGATAGCTGCACACTTGGAATACAACAGGGGGACTTCAGCAAAGACACAGAGCTGATGGAAAGGGGGTTCTTTTCAATTAGAGACAAATTGCAGAAGCATGAGAATATTTGTGGTACTTGCAAACAAAAATAAAAAAAAGCATTTAATTCTTCGTGTTAATGACTCAGACTCCTCTGAAAGCAAAGGGAAGTCCATTTGTTGCTTTGAAAGGATTTTGGATCAGGTCTTGGGTGTGTTATTGAAGCAATAAAGTAAAATAAAGAAATTCACAAACATCATCGAGTGTTGTAGCAACAGGACAAGGGAAAATGGCTTCAAACTGAATGAAAATAGGTTTAGATGGGATATTGGGAAAGAATTCCTCCCTGGGAGGGTGGGGAGGCCCTGACACAGATTCCCAGAGCAACTGTGGCTGCCCCTGCATCCCTGGAATTGTCCAAGGCTGGGCTGGGAGCAGCCTGGGATAGTGGAAGGTCCTGGCCCATGGCAAAGGAGTAGAACAAAATCTTTAATTCCCTTTCCAACCCAAACAGTTCTGGAATTCTATAAAAATAAAAAAAGCCAAGTACAGCTTCTCTCAGCACCAAATCTGACTGAAAGAGGCCCAAACTAAAACACCAACAATTTTTTTTTTCTTTTTTTGTACTTTAACACCTCAGCAAGGTTCAGGAATTTGGTTAAAAAAGAAAAAGTTGCAACTTTAAAATGACCTCCAGCAGCATGATGGGACATTTCAGCTGCTTTATCACAGCCCCTGTGAAGGCATCTCCCAGCAAAGCTTGGGGATCGTAAAGTCTCCAGGCAGGAAATACGACACACTCTTAAAACATATGTCAGACATTTCCAGAATTGCAAACATGCTATTTTAGATGGCGAGATTCCTTTCCTCATAAAAGCATCTCTAAATTGCCTGACAGCAAATTCATATCAGGAATAAAATCCTGGCCCTGCTGGAGTCAAGGAGAGTTTTATTCCTGGTGTGGGCAGAACCAAGGTTCCATCTCTGCCTTTTTACAGCCTCCCCTGGGTGTGAGCTCAGGCTGAGGGCAGCAGGGCAGCAGTGCCCCCACACAGCCCAGCTGTCCCCATCTCAGGAAAGGATTTGGGGTTTGTTCTTTGCCTCACCTGTAAGGCAAAGAATCAGAAACTTGGATGCTCTTCTCACCCCTAACTGGCCCAGTGCCAGGACAGAGGCAAGAGTTCCAACAAAAAGGACAGAGGAGCCAACAAAAGGTTGGATCCTTGAGCTGTCCTTCAGGACCTGCAGCTGCTTCTGTTGGGCAGCCAAAAACCCCTCCTAGATCCTCACATACTTCAAGGAGAGCACAGAGACCCTCGGGGTGTGATAGCAGAGCTGCTGAGGAAGAGTCCAGAGATGATGAGGATGGCACAAAACAACCACAGAAAACCAGGGGTGGTCTGTGCAATGAGGATGGATTTGCATTTGAATAGAATTTTAATAGATTTCCAGGCTGGGTTGGGTTGGAAAGGACCTTAAAGCTCATCCCATGCCACCCTGCCATGGTGCCCAGAAGTGTGAGGATTCAACTAGAACCATCAGAGAAACTAAAATACAGAAATACACACAGACATGAGGCAGAAATGCAAGTTTAGTTTTAAAATAAGTAAAGGATTTTAAGTACTTTATCAAATTAAGTTAGTTAATAAGAACCTAAGATCTAGTTTAAAGTTTAGTAGCATTGCCTTTTGCAAAGTTACTTAAACTCCAGTCATAACAAAAAATAATGTAGCCTTGCTGAAAATTCCTAGATAGAGCAGACAGAGCTGTAGGTGTGGAATTCGTGTAAGAATTGTCACACATCAATCTTGACTTAGGGTTGGCCCAGCAAGGATATAGAAAACCCATGTGAGTGCCTAATTGGCTAAAAAGAGAATAAAAATGCACTACTCTGAGAACACACCCACACAGAGGACTCACAAAAACACTGATGCTGCTGCTGTTGCCACTGATAAAAATGCTCACAGACACAGACCACTGAGAACTCTGCTGCTGGGGACTCCACAATCCTGTGTTAGAGGCTTTCTGCACTCCAGCTTGGACTGGAACAACTCTGCCTTCATGGGGCTGAGTTAGCCACGCAGTAAAGGAGTTGCTTTTATAACCACCCATCACCAAAGCCTTCAATGAACTTGCCACACCCACCCTGTGTCCCCTCTCTCCACCCCAGGGCAGCCCCTGGACGGGCACAGCTTTGGGGACCTGAAAAGAAAGCAGACCCTGCTCTGACACAGGTGACTGATGCTGGGGACCATGATCTATAGTGCCAGAGCTGATGGGTTCCTGCTTGCAGAGGCCTGATTATTCCACCTGGATAGTGGCTTAAACAAAAGAACAAGCAGACAAAAGAAATATATGTGCAAAGTCCAAGAAGCAGGCCATTATTTTCAATAGAGGTGTTGTGTGTATTTTTTTTTTCTTTTCTCTGGCATTAGCTGCAGTAAAATGAATCATGCAGAGCAACATTTTTCACAAACCCCAAACATCCTACATTCACATAAAACTGATGTACACCAGGAATGTTCACTGGGCTGGAGAATGGGAACAAAGAGGGCCGCAGACACACAATTTGTCATCCGGATTTTCTGTAATAACAGGATATAAGCATATAAATGGGGAGGTTTGGCAGGTGAAAAGGAAAATTATAGGGAGAGAGGAGTATTGTAGCTAACTCAACAGTGGCCATATTGCCAATAGATCCTTTTGCCATTTGACAGCTGTCTCAGGTAAGGGCTGAAAAATCATGTTTACTCAGATCAGCCCAATCTCTCTTTTGATTATTTAGGGCTCTGCATATTCCACATAAAAACAACACTTTCAGCTCCTAACTCCAATTGAATCACCATGAAATGTCCATTTTGAGGACGTGCTTCCTGATCCTGCCATAGAAGGTGTAAGCAATGAGGTGCTCAGGTGAGCCAGATTGCACATCCGAGTTTGCAAAGCCAGCTCAGAAAAGCAGCTTTTTGTAGACAGAAACAGAAATAAACGCAGTTTAGTGATATCTTTTCTCCCCAGCTTGATCTCAATATTTCTTTGAGAGATCAGGGGGTGCTCAGCACGCAAAGGAAGCCAGGGAGCTGAGAAAAACCTCTTTCTACAGGATAAAAAAGGAGGGAAGCCCTGTGAGTGGGCAGGGCAGAGCCCAAATCCACATTCCACGGGCAGATGCCGGGGCCAGCAGCGAGGGAGGGAATTAGGGGAAGGCTCAGTAAATCGCTGACAGATTGCTGCTGCCACTGCCTTTCTGCAGGGCTCGTTGGGCACTGTGCTGAGAAACTTGTAACAGTGGACTGAGCTGGGGCGGTGACATTAAAGTGGGCCCCGCTGCTGGGGGCCAGGGCTGCTGCTTCGCCCAAAGCGGATCAGCAGCGCTGCTAACTGCGGGCTGACAGACCTCTCACTCTCCGGCAGCAGGGGCTGGGGGCCTTGGCTGCTGCTGACCTGATCGCTGGCAATTGGGGTAAGAAACTCGGAGAGGAGAGCATGATTTCCTCTCACTTGGATGAGACAGCGTTTCTGTGAGCAATCTGCTGTGCTGGGGCAGTGGAGGACATTTTCAAGTGTGATAACATCTCCTTCTTTGCATTTATTCCTTTTTTTCCCCCCCTGTGGTTTCCACAGTTCTGTTGCACAGTCCCCGTGTCAAGTGAGTTTTTTAAAGGCTGTTTTGCCCAAATTGATGATTTTGAGTCTCAGGAGTTCATAGGTGGAGGCTCTGGATTTCAGGCATTCCCCTGCTTGACAAGCAGATGCAGTCAGGTAGATTTGATGTTTATTCGAATTGAACTGGCTTTAAATGGAAGAACAAAACTGTGGCTTCCACCCCTTGGTTCTGTGCCTGATTTAGCCATTAGGCCAGCTGGAAGCAGAGCTGGCAAATCAGCCAAATACACACACAGAGACATCGGGGCAGGGGGAGAGAGAGCAGGAGGGAGTTTCACAGAGGGAACTCATGTTTATAAAGCACAAAGGATAATGGATGAACTCAACAAAAGCCATTAAAGCATCAGCACAAGCTCAGAAATAGTTCAGACAGCTTATCCTAATGAACTCGGAGTGGTTCACCTCGCAATAAATGGATAATGAGGGGATAAAAATGGCAGGCATTAATATATTTGCAGGTTAAAGAAACTGGTAAATGGTTCCTTGGTTCCTGCAAGTCTCAGGCTCCGAGCAGGGGGACAGGATAGGTAGAGAAAAAGCAAACACCATCCCTTATTGATGCACAGCAGGAGCCTTCCTGAATTTTTGTGGTGAATTAGACATGAGTTTGATCCTCCACCCGCGGTGGGGGATGCTGCTCCCTCTCCAAATGCAGATTTGAGGGGGTTTTTGTAAGTCTGTGTGTGGTTTGTTCCAGGTTTCCTTCCATCCTCCTGCAAATACTTCTCCTAACTGCTGCCAGCTGCAGGTTAAGGAACTTTCACCTCCCTTTTACATCCAGAAAATCCCAGCTCTAATGTGAGAGGAAGAAAAAGGGAGGCTTGCCAGGGGAAAAACCTGCAGCTGAAGAAAGAGTTCACAGATGTGAAATTTAATGCTCAGATCAGCCTGCAGCACTGGAGAGGGAAGTTCCACAACCAGTCGGAACCAATCCCACAAGGGCTGGACTCCTTGTGCCTCTTCTGGGCAACAGTTAAAAACGAAAAATATTATTTTAAATCTTGCTTAAAGGGCATTTTTTTTCCACACTGCAATCTCTTGCACTTCTGAAAGGATGCAGTGCTCTTGAAATCTTCATTTTGGCCAGTGAAAATTTCCATTAAATGCACTTTTTAAAGGAATATTAGGAACTGGAGACCTCAGTTAATCCCTCACAATCTCCTGACAAACTACATGAAATTAACACTTCCAGTATTTACCGGTTCCCAGAGTAAATTAAGATTCAATACCTTTGGAAAGTGTAGGGAAATTCGCAAGGAAATCACCAAGAAATCTTTTGGCCCTCAGTGCAAGGTGAAATGACCTCTTAATTCTTACAAAAATACTGTTTTGTGCATTTAGAGATTTCAGAGTCAGACACAGAGAAAGGAAATCAGTTTTGTGGGTGTTGGGAGCAATGGGAGGTGGTTTTTGGAAGGGTTTTGGGTTTTTTTTTCTGAACAGATATTGGGTGAGTCTTGGAAAATCCAGTGTTAGGAACCTGCAAAGGTGGAGCTTCACATTCCCCCTTAACCTAATGCAGCTTCCAGGGGACTGGAACACAAATCTGAGGAGAACTCCTGAGCTTCCAGTGAATTCCTGAAATATCTGTGCTCTTAGACTCTGTATTTTCTATATAAAACTACCAAAATATAGGCAAGCTTCTAAAACACACACACAATCACCCAGGGAGTTTTCTGAAACAAACATTGTGGAAGAGTTCATTTTAACAAAGTTAATCCACCCAGAAATGGATAGCAGCAAGATATTTAATCATGGCATATCCTGTTTAATCACATTTAGAATCCTCTGGAAATTAAGCTTATACAACTTCCTTAATTTAGAGGACAGTATAATGCTTAAGTATTTAATCTCCTTAGGATTGATATTGGACTCGAGTCTTTTGCAGAGGTTCCTGAATAGATGGAAATTCAGGAGGGCTCAAATTAACAAATCATCCCTTTGTTTTTCCAAACAATTTTTAAATTATTTTGTTACCTCAAATTTGGTTTTCTTCTTGATTATTGACAATTCTAAGTCCACTCAGCTTTTGTGGAATCTTTTGGGAAATGGATTCCCCACCACTGTGGTTCTCACCACGATTAAATGAATAAATGCAGACCCTTCCAATGCCCTCTGGAAAACCTTTCCCATTACATTATTTTTAGTCTGTGCCTAAAATCCAGCTGCATTTTAAGCCACAGGTTTATCTTTAGGATGGATCTGACAGACCACAAGTTCCAAAGCAAAGGATGATTGTTGAGCCTACCCTGGATTTCCACCCTGCTGTTCATTTCATCAGACAGAGATTATAAGATTTTATGTAAAACACCTCAATTTTGGTAATTTCAGAGTTACTCCACCTTTAAACACAGAAATACCACAAGCAGCATCAAGTTATTGTACTAAAAATATTCACCAGTACCTACTTTTGTCCCTTCTCAATCTGTGATATAAAAATAATCACTCCAAGTGTCTCAGACAAGGCTCTAACACCACTCTAGCACTGAACTACTCCTCATAAACCAAGATGATGCCCTGTCTCAAAATATACTTTAATAATATAGTATTTGGGGGTTTTGTACCAAACAATAATTTGATTTTTCTGAATTTATTGAAGAAAGAAGGGTTGTAAATTCACCATGAGCTCTTTCACTAAAGAACACCAAATATTTCCTACAAAAGAAGTGGAGGGAATAAAATTGAAATAATAAATTCCAAACTCATCCAGGCAGGCAAGTGCAATGCTAAAGTAAATTCATTGGCAGATTTACAATTAAGATCCATACGGAATGGAAATAATAATAATTACAAACGTCTAGAAATGCTGTAGCAGGTTGTATCCCAGATTCAGCAGGGACAAATCACTCATATTTAGTTTCAATAAAAGCATAATTCCTGATGCCTTCAAATGCCTGCTAAGAGTGCCTTAGTTTATCATATTCTTGGAGAAGATGGATCTGTTCAAAACCCAAAAGGCAAAAACGAAGTGGGAACGATTCCATTCCACAGGAGGGAAACTCCTGGAGGCATCACCTGCAAGGGCAGAGCCATCCCAGGGCTTGGATGGTTCCTGGAACATTATTTTTGCCCTTTATCAGGGAAAAAAAAGACCCAAAGAGAAGAGCTGCTGATGGCTACACAAATTAAATTGCTTTTTCCAATTTAATCTGTTTTTTCCCCAACAGCAAGGCTGTGGGACAGCAAAGAACCTTCAGCAGCTGCTGTTTTTATATAGGGTTGTGTATTTTACTGCCTTTGGTGCCTCAGAACCTGCTTTAGAATGTAAATAATCTACGGGCTTTATGCTTATTTCCCTAATTCTTAGTGCATTTCTGTCAAACTTCAGCCGGACATTCCCGACCCGTCAGGGTTTGCTGGCAGCTGAAGGGATTTTTCAGAGCATCGACACAAAAGTGATGACAATTGCCAGAGACGCTGCTGGCCTTGGCTCCGATTTGGCTCAGGTTGGGTTTCCTCCTCTGTCAGTGTTTTATCGGCGGGGCTGAGTCACCAAAATGTGTAAATCTGTGCCCGAATCCTGGGCTTTGCAGGAGGTGTTGAAATGCAAACGCAGCCCTTGATCACTCAGGAGCTGGAGGCTTTTGTGACCTCTTCTACAGCCCAGTAAAAACCAGTGCAGCTCCATTAACTGCGGGAATTTTACACGGGTTTGCTGACAGCTTCATCACTCTTTGTTTGCCTTCTCAAAGCACCCAGGACTCCAGCTCACACCCATCCACTGACCCATCCAACACTTGCACAGCGATTAAAAAATGTCAGTTCTGGGATTAAAACCTCCTCCCAACTACATTTCTGCAGAGGTTTTTGTTGTTGGGACTTGTTTGTAGCTAAAAATATTCTTAACAATTGACTGGATATGGACCTAAAGGAAATGGTTCTCCCATTTTATTTTTTTTTCCTGTGTTTTCACTTGGCCTGGAGAATCTGAACAGAGTCTTTTACATCAGCTTTGAAAAGACAAGTTCTGCTATGAAAACTGAGTGTTGCATGCATGAATATGCTTTGAGTTTTATATCTGAGGAGCTGAAGTGCTCATAAATATGTTGAGCACAATTTCAGCTCGGGTTCAGGAGGATGCTGAGAAGATTTGTGCTTTCTGTGGCAAGGAAATCTTCACCAGAGCGAGGAGGGCATGAACTTCACCTCGTGTCTCTCTGAATACCCAGTTAGCCTTGAAAAGTTACTTTCTACAAACGTATTTAATCACAGAGATTGATCATAAAGGTGCTTTTGTAGTTATTTCTGGAGTATTTTGGGTGAAACATTTTTATCCAAAGAGAGACACAGGAAAACAAAAGTCACTTGTACCTCGGCTGCCCTGACATTCTATCCAAATTACTCTGCTCTGCCAAAATATGAGCATTTTTTGTCATCCTGTATAATCCCTTATCAGCATTGTCACTACTTATTTTGCCCAGTCTCCTGGCAAATTTTACGTTCTAGGAGTTTAAATCCTCAATTCTCTTTCTGGGTCAGCCCTGTGCCTGCTATTCTAAGAATATTGTACTTGTCCTTGAAAATGCATCCCTCCAACTCAGCGAGCACCCAACTGCTTGAAAGCTGGAGGGAGCACAGCAGACGCAACACTCATGCCAAGGACAGCGGATTATTTTTTTTTTCCCCTCCCAGTCATCTTTTGTTATGAATCTCATGGTTCTCCTCATTGTTAAGCACCTGCTGCGTTCCCTTGGGAATGCCGGGTTACCTTGGACACTCCTATCACCGCACGGGAAGGGAGATGGGGCTGAGCCCTTCCCCTGTTAGCAGCATTTCTCCTTCTCTCCCAAAACGTGGAGAGTTCAAGGATGAGGCAAACGACTGCAGAAATTCTGAGCTGTTCAAATGCAAACTTGTAGAACACAAACCGGGTCAGCTCTGAGGCCAATTCTGGTACAATTCCTGATGTTCAAGGAAGTTCTGTCATCTGTCAGCTTCGGTGGGTGTGAATTCTTCTTTTCAGTGTAAGAAATAACAGCCACAATCCCCCACAATTAGGGATTTAAAGGGGAAAGTGCCCTTCCAGGAGGGATTTCACTCCACAGCCCTGGGACTCCTCGCTCTGCTCTTGGCCACAGCCAGACCTTGACTGACATTCTGGGCTCTGACTGGGGTTTCTGGTAAAAACAGGAGGAATTCTTTTCACTTAATGCTTGAATAAAGCTGTTGTACATGCTTTGGGTGGTGATGGAATTGAACTGTTTCAGGTTAAGCACTTAAATGTTGGATCACACTATTTAAATCTCATTACTACAGAAAGCTTCACACAGAAAATGGGACCACTTTCTTTCCCCAGGTCATAGCTTGAAACAAACCAAGGAGAGTTTTAAGGAAGTCTTTCCAGTTCTTGTTTGGCCTAACAAGAATAATGGAATGTATTTTAAAGATAGAGAAGGAGAAATAGCTAATCCATGGGATTACAATGAACTGGAAGAGGCTTTTAAAAAACTCTCTTGGGAATCCATATTCTATGCTACAACATTAGAGGAAGGCAAAAAAATCTTGAGGAAAAATAGTGGAAACGCATCCACACTGAAGGAGAAAGATTCAATTCTAAAGAATGAGGAAAAGTCAGAGCAGACGTGAGGCCGTAATTAGCATTCATGTCATCAAAGCAAACAAACCCATTCCTGCTAATGGCTCTGGGCATCCCCTGTGGACCGAGTGCCCAAAAAAAAGCGAGACACGCCCATTTCCACCTCAGGAGAGAACACGGCTGTTTGGGGTGGATGGAAAACAGGATGAGCTAAATATTAACATTTCAAGAAAACAAAAACCACGGGAGAGCAGCGCTGGTGCCCTCACCCCACGGAGAGTTTTAATGGAGAAGTTTAGATCGCCTGGATGAATCGCTGTTATTTATTGCCTCGCAGCTCCACGGTTTAATCTGCTGGGGAAGCGCTGAGCGCTCGGTGTTTCCCTTCTAGCATCTCCCTAAGAGCTGTAAAAATTAATACAGGCGGAATGGTGGCATTAAAGACTCGTCAGCGAGCTGGAGCAGCCCGGGATGGAGCGGGCAGGAGCGGGGCAGGCAGGAGTGGGCATTTAAAGGTGAAGAATGGGCCGTTCTTCACTTAGAAATGCAAATGTCAGCGCCGGAAAAGTCAACGGCAGCTGCTCGGGAAGAAAAAAGCTTTTCTTAAGAGCTCGTCCTTTCATCAGCACCACAGAGCATTAGCCACGCATTCCAGAGCCTTCATCTAGCCACGAAAATCTGTTTGCTCACAGCCACAGACCGGGAATTTTTTTAATAAAAGAGGGGGTTTTTTTTTACCCCAGTGGCACGCCCCTTTTCCTTCGAAATCCATCTGTGTGCTGGGGTGTTTGTGTGTAAAGCCTGCTCTGACATGGGAGTGCAGGTGTTCTGTAAGGTGCTTTTAGAGACACCACAAGAGGTTCTGTCAGGGAAGGCTGGGCAGCAAAGAGTCCCAGTTTGGGGTGGAAGAGACCTTAAATCCCACCCAGAGCCACCCCTGCCAAGGCAGGGACACCTCCCCCTGTCCCCGGTGCTCCAGCCCCAGTGTCCAGCCTGGCCTGGGGCACTGCCAGGGATCCAGGGGCAGCCACAGCTGCTCTGGGCACCTGGGCCAGCCCATCCTTGTTGGGTTATGCCATTTTCTGGCCCAGAGATGGGAAAACCGAGAGGCCTTTTAAAAATTGTCATTCCATTTTCAGCCTCATGAGAAGGGTGAGATGGGACAGATGTTACAATTCACTCCATCACAATCAGAAGCCAAACTATTTCCTAATTACAGAATGAGTGTTTCTTGGCCTATCAGCTTTTGCCACACAATGCTGTAAATGCCTTAAAGACAATCATCTAAAATTACCCCTCGTGGCTCCTACTACAGTGCACCTTTCATAGTTCTATTTCTCCAAAGCATCCAGTCTTGTTTGCAAGGTGTTATTGGAACTTGTTTCCAGTTCCGTTCCTCTCTCAGTGTCTGTCCTGTCCCAGGGCATTTCTGAGTCAGCATTTCTTATCTCAAAGTTTGCACACAGATGTAGAAATCAGCGTGAGCCTTCACTCAGGCTTTGGGAATCCTCTCCAAACCCATTTCTCACACTTCCTGTCCAAAAGTGAGCATCTCCAGTGTGAGTGTGGGCAGGCTGGGCCAGCACAGCCTCTCCAGGACAATTCCTTGGGACCCCTGTCACCCCCAAATCCATCACTTCACCCCAGCCCTGCTGAGCAGCACAGCACTGGGCCCTTTCAGCATTTTCTTGCCTGGAGCAGTGCAGTTGAGACACCAGTTGAGTGCACTTTAATTAGCCCAGAGGAAATCACAGTAGGGATTAAATGAGTTGGGCTGTTATTCTCCTGTTTTTACTAGCAGCAAATAAAAGCACATAATTAGCTTTTTTTTTAAAAGGCGTTTTCAGGATCTTAAGGTTATCATAACTGTAAACAATAGTATATTTATCTAAGCTGAGAGTGGTACTCAAAAATATTTCCATTCTGAATAGGAAATAGTAAAATTAGAATCGGTCCACAGGTTCCTGGGGAATTTTTGGTTGAAACTCAGCTTAGCAGCAGAGGCAGAAGAGAATTTTAAAGAAGGTTTTCAAGCAAAAAATGCACAATTTCCTGATTTGGTTTAGAATTGTCAAAATACATCTTTACCATAATTTTTTTTCTGTAATTCATTTGTATTATAGTATTGGTTTGGATAATGCATTAGTATGTACAATATTACATAAATCAAACCCAGAAACACTAAGATTTATCAAAATAACACACAAAATAATACCAGCTTCAGTATAACTGAAAGAAAGTAATGGGCTGAATTCTTTTTTTGAGGGATTTCCCCCACATATTTTCCACATCAGTTTTCTGTGCAAGTTTCCAACCAGTTCATTCCACTCTGCTCCCATCAGATGCATTTCAGATGAACCCTTCCAGCCTGGATTTCCCTTCAGTGATGCTGACACATCAGGAATTGTTCCATGAAGTTCCATCAGCACGGTTAAAAGAGTTGGATCAAGTGTACCTTACTGAAATATAATTTATTAGCTGCAATAAACTCCTCTCACAAGATTTATCTGAAGGGAAAATCCCAAGGCTGTTTTCTTGTGGGTAGATTTGAAACCAAAAACCGGGGAAGTGGTTTGAAACAGGAATTAAAGGATTAAAGGGAAGAGCTGCAGGAAACAACTGCAAATTGGCTTTATCAAGCAAATATTGGATATTTGCTCTGTTCTCAGCATAACTGACCCCACCCTGCAGCCACAGCAGAGGCACTCTTCAGGAGGATTAAATAAAGCTCCACAACAAAGTTGGTTTGCTGTTTTCTAGGGAAACCACGGTGCAAATGAGGCCTCTGATGCAAAACCATCATTAACAGGCTCCTTATAAAGGAATATTGTTCCTTTCATGGCAGGTCAGCTAAAAGTGTCCATCTTCCAAATCTGTGAGGACATGGAATGAGGCACTGACCTCCTGCTGGCTTCACTTTTGGTCTTCATTCATCCAAATCCTGGATCACCCTGGTGCCAGCTTGGGACACAACAGGAACACTCAGCCTGGTGCTGGGGCTTCACGGTGGAAAGACCCCAAAATTTTGTAATATTTAAAATCTTACTCCTAATGACAGAATGATTTGGGTTGGAGGGACATTAAAGCTCATCCAGTGCCACCCCAGCCATGGCAGGGACACCTCCCACTGTCCCAGGCTGCTCCAAGCCCCAGTGTCCAACCTGGCCTTAATCACCTGCTGTAAAATGAAAAATATCCAAAAAAACATTCCCTCCTAATGACAAAATATATATATATATAAACTATTACTGACTACCTTTAGGAATCACTTTCCTCCTGGCATAGGGATATGCAGATGTAGAGATTTCACATCTCACCTCAGAAAAATCCATGTATTCTGCAGACAGAATGAAGTGACAGATACATTCACCATCAATACTGCAGATAGCAGCCCGGGGGGAATTGAGCCTGTGATAGTTCCTGATCAAAGGAATGATCCCTGAGTGCTCTGGACAGGGATCCTGCAATTCCTACCCAGTGCAGGTCTGTCTTGTACCTGTCAGCATCACCCACACAGGTGCATTGTGCCTTGCTGACACTGCAGCCACTCCTGATCGTGTCACCCCCCAGAACCCACACAGCCAGAGCTGAGGGAAACATTCCTGAGACAGTTTTGATCATCCCAGATTTTAGGGGATGAATTCCTGCCAATGATCCTGTTCTCCCTTGGAGCTGGTGGGAGTCAGACAGGTTCAAGTGCCTTTGGGGGATCGAGGATCATTGCTGCAAGGAATACTGGATGCAGAATTAGCAGCTCCCTAATTTGTAGGGCAGAAACTTCCCAGCACCAATGATTTGAGTCACCATTAGGACGGGGAAAGTTTCCACAAGAAAGGGAAAAAGCCTCAATAACTCATTGACTTTGCAGACTGAAGCATTACAAGGCAATTGGCTCCGATGGGCGTTGCTGGCTGGGTGATCAGTGGCACTGAATCCCATAAAACCTCCTTTCCCAAGACAGATTTCCCACTCAGTGCCTCTTCTCCTCCCAGTGCACCACTCAGAATCCCCTGAACCCCCCAGCAGCAAATCACACACACCTGCTGACTGCTAAACATCACATTTTGAATATCCTTATGAACTTTCCTACACATCGCTCTGACCTTTTCTAAATAAACGCAGCAAAAACCGCATTTTTTTTTCCCCTTGGGTGAAAAACACTTCTTCACCTTGCAGTACCTCCGTGATAGATGACAGCATAAACCCTCACAGGATTGAGTTATCTGCAATCATTTCCTTGCAAAACATCACTAAATTCCTGTCCCATCAGCATATATTGATAACACCGAGGCTGATAACATCTGCAGCTCTGCAGAGCCTGTGCTGCTGTACGAGCCTGATACTCCACTCCAATTTCCTTTCTGTGACACGAAAGGAGCTGCAAATATCAGCTTTTGTTTTCCAGGTTAGAGAAAGAGGGAGGAGAACAGGGCACTGCTGTTATCCGAAGTCATAAATGCTCCTCAGAGCTTCTGGAAACCCTCACCCACCCTGGAGAGGATGGAATAAAGCCTGAAGGGCATTTCCAGCTTCAGCAGCTGAGAATCCAAGCGCTCCCAGAGCCAAACGAGCTGCAGGATGCTGCGAGCCCGTGCAGGGCACAGACATTGCCCAGTGCTGATGATAGCTACAACGTTTGATTTTTATACCTGCTGCAGCTTCCCAGAGAAGCATCCTGGGATGTGGCATTTGCTGTTTGTACAAACCCAACCAAAAAGCTGAACGGACACCAAAAATCCCTCCCTCCCTGCCAGCCTCAACGCCTCTTTGAAGCCAGAGTAATGAGAACATTTAGCTCTTAAGTTCTGGTTTTACTTCCACAAAAGCAACTACACATCAGCCTAATGTCCTCCTTTGTTCGGTGACACAGAGGTCACTGCTGTGAGATTTATTTGATTTCGCATTTTGCCTAATTAATTTGCTCGTTCTGAGCATACTCCATCAGCACCGCTCGTGCAGCAGCGCCGGCAGAGCAACAGATTCATTTACATGGTACAGTGCATCTGGAATAATTATTACCCCCCCAGAATTGTTATTGCTCCAAATCTGAGGGGAAAGGGAAGTTTCCTACTGTGATAAAAGGGCTCTGTTGTGGTTTTATCAGTTGAAAAAACCAGCATGGACTAAATTACAAAAGAGGCTTTTTGAAGTGTTAAGCAGTCTGAGACACAAATGTCCATAAAGCTGTTTCAAGACCAAATTTGTTTCTCTGATTTACTTCTTATCAAGTTTTATTAACAGGCTAAAGAGTCTGAAACCACTCCCATCCCTGCAGAAATATTGGGAGGCAAAAGCCAACATGGATTAAAACTCAGCATTTTTCCACTGCTGAAGGCTGCTGTTGACCCCCAGGTTCAGAAAAATCAGAGTTTTTATAAATAAACTCTGGAAAACTGGTGGGATCACAAGTAGAGAAAGCAGAATACTTTAAGGGGACAGTAAAGTGAGACAGAAAGCATTTTAGATCAGGAGAATTAAATAGTTTGAGCTCTGGACAACGTGATTGACCAAGAAGGGAGCAGCTTTGTTTTTCCATTGAGAGTTGATCGAAATTCACTGGTTCCAGTTCTTGGCTCTTTGATTTGCTGGAGGCTCTTTAGCTTTGACCAACTGATTAGTTCTTTTCACTGCCCTGGGAGAAGAAATCACTCTTGACTTCTCCTTGGACACCTAATTCCTGCACATCTTCCCTGCTCCTGTAAGTTAAGTTTAAAGCTGTGGCCCACAGTGAGAGGCACAATACTTGATTAATCAGAGTTTATCGCTTGATAGGTTTGGAAAGAAGAGAGGAAAAGTGTGGAGCTCTCTGTTCCAGCCCCTTCCCCAACTGTTCCATCAACTTTTCACAGCCACAGCATAAAATCACATCATCATCAGGTGCTGCCTCCCTCCTCCACGTGATGTTTGCATTCTAAACATTATTCCCAAATCCGCACACTCCAGGTAGGCTGCACCTACCACAGACTCCATTTCCCAGTCTCCAATAATAACAGCACAAAAAAAATTCACAAAACTCCTGCCTACCTTACATCTAAGTACTCCCCAGACCAGAGACATCCCAGTGCTGCTCTTCCTTAGCTGGCCAACAGAGCACCTGCACCTGCCTTAAATAAATCCACGAGGTTTCAGCCCCCGGGTTGAGTGAGGTGTGGCAGAGCTGGGGGAATGCAAAGCACCTGCATTCATTCTGGATCCATAGCAAAGCAAGAGCATGGCGGTAATTGAGATAATCACAGCCACAGTGAGGGGCAGGGGCACTTGTTGCCTGAGGGGATGGAAATGAGATGCATAAAGAGATGCAGATATAATTATCTCTATATTTATCTATATATCTACACAATGTGTGTTCATTGTATGTTTGCAATACACAGAGATACGTAACAACGGTGTAAAAATGCATTTGTCTCATCTCGTTCCACAGCCCAGCCTCTCAATGGAGGCAAAATGAGCAATTGTTCCCTGTGATCACTCGATTAACTCATTGCTTACAAACACCTCCCACCCACGGCACCAAGGGCCATCATTAGGCTTAACGCTGGCTCTGAGGCTCCTCGTGTTCTTCTTCTTCTGGTTCTTGGCTCCCGAGCAGTGCATTAACAATAGATATTTAAAATCCCCCAGTGTTAAATACAAATATCTTATTGCAGCTGCAGGAGCCTGCCTGGGGCATTGTCTGGGGATGGTGCATGGGGCCTGTTTTGCATCTCCTGCTCTCTCAGTCTCTCTTTCCAGCCCTGGTCAGACCAAAAGCTGAAGGTACAATTAATGAAGTGTGGGGAATGAGCTGTGACATCACCCCCCTGCCCGGAGGACAGCTCCCACTGCCACAAATAGAATGTGTGGTGCTGCTGCCTTGAGGCTGTGCTCCAGACTGGTGTAACTGGGGGGAATTACTGGGGCACAATTCCTTAAGGCAGGACTCACTGTTGTGCACAATAAAGTTCTGTACCTAAAACTGTTGCTTTCGTTTACCTCCCGTGTAGTTGCCCACAAGGATTTTTCTTTTGCCCACCTCCCCAAAAGCTGCTTTTGACTGCACATGAAGCTCTTTGAGCCATCCAGCACCTCAGTGGGTGTGAGATGTGGTGCTGTTGCCAAAGAATCACAGAGCGATGGGACGGTTTGGGCTGGATTAAGTTAAGATTGTCCAGGTCCTTGCCATGGTATTTCCAAGGACAAGGTGTCTGGAACAGCAGCATAAATTCACTTTTCAAGCCCTTTGGACCAGGAAGGACAGGAAAAGCCTGGAGGGCTGCGGGGTAGGGCAGCATCCTACAAGGCTGGCCCAACAATCCCTGGTGTGTGAGGGTACAGATCCTTGGGTTCCTTCTCTTGAGTGAGCTCCCTGCTTCAGGCATCATCCCCATCGCCCCAGCTCCTTCTAGTGAGCAACAACTTTTAAATTCTCCCTTCCAAGTGACAATCAATATAAATATCCTGTGGTTTTCAGGCTGCTTATACACTTCCCATAAAAATCCACGGGGGCTGAGCTGCGTGCTGAGCACTGCCTGAACTGCATGCAAAGCACTCTGATGCCATGCTTTTATTTGTTGGGTCTCTCCAAAGTGCAGGGGAATATGAGCTGAGAGCCTGATGAAAATGAAGTGTAACTCCTAATGGTTTATTTGCACTGCAGTGCATTTGCCATATCATTCATTACATTGCACTCAGTACCTTCCCCCATTTAGCCATACATAGCTGCACTTAAATAAAAATGTAACATCTCCTCTCTAATATTTGTGTCCTGAGTCTCAAGCATCTGCTTTATGGGGCTTCATCACTTTGTACATCATGCTACAAACTGCAGTGAAAACCTATTTCAACATGTGATTGAGCTGGTCAAATGGATCCGTGGTTTTTAGCAGTGGGCAAAACTTCAGTGATTTATTTCTGCTAACTTTTCTGCATGTAAAGTTGTGTTGGGCTTACTTTTTAATGAGTCCAAAAATCGGGGCAGTGTAAATTTTTCTCAGGCTGAAATTGGCCTTGCAGAGCTTTAGGTGGGGGTGATTTTAACTGGAGATGGGATTGCAGACTCACGGGATGTCTGAGTGTGTATATATCACAGCTTCGGTATTCAAACCAGAGAGGATTTGGTTTGAGGGAAGAAAATTCCCATCCATCACTTCATGCATGTCTAGGGAAGTGAGATCTGAGTGCAGACAGAATGATTCTGCTCCCTGGGAGCACAAATTTCCTCTGGGTCCTTTCTGGAGGTGTGAGCTTCACACTCACCACAACACCAAGGAATCAAAGCTAAGGCAGCATTTCCGAGGCATTTAATTTTTGCCATTATTAGAAGGTGATGCCTCAAACCCATGCCCAGAGAAGTCAGGGAGTAAATATGCATCAATAAAAGCAATATTTTACCATTAAAAGGAACTTTCCCATGCAAAAATTACACAGGGATATATTTATCTGTGAATTCCTGGGTGAAAATCAGTGAGCAACACGAGCTAATCATTTTCCTATGCAGATTCCTAATGATGCAGGATGGCAAAAGGCTGGGATAAACTCTCATTTTTATGCTGCTTCTTGAATGACTAATTATCAATGTCACCCTTTAATTTGTAGTACAAACCAGAGGCAAATGTCACCCATCCTCTGCAATCAGCTCCTTAGCTCTGTCACCTTCCCCAAGATGAAGGATTTATTCTAATTGCAGCTGGTTCTGACAAACTACTGCATCTGAAATTGAATCCAGGAACCAGCACGCTCCAAACCCAGTGTGGAAAGTCAGAAAACCTGCACAATCTTGAAAAAAAAAGTCTTGAAGACAAAAAAGAAAAAAAAATTAAAAAAATAATAGAAGAAGCATGCACAAAGATTTACACAGTACAGGGTGAAGGTGTTCCAGGAAGGTTGGGGGTTATAGATACTGGAACCAGGCATTAATTAATAAAAATACATCATTTATTAATGCAAATACAAGGTGGCATTAGGAATGGCTCTGCTATGTAATTACTTATTGGATTTTTACAGCAGCATGGAAAATAAAGGGAATTTTCCTCAAATTAAATGCACCTAGAAAGGGAGAGGATGTGCTGCCTCATCCACTAAACATTGAACAGCAGGATTTTAATTCAACATCAGAGGTTGCATAAGCAGCGTGCAAAAACTGGGTCAAAATGTTTGTTTAAAAACGTTGCATCTCTAAACAGGAAGGGGAATTGTTAATCCATGGACACAGGAGATCACTCTGTTGCAGCTGATTATTTTTTCCTAATTGTTTTATCATAATTTCCATTGGTCCTAAGCCTCAACTTTGGGTTTAAAGAGTTTTGCTCTTACAGTTCAGGTCAGGAAGTTCAGAATATCTGTTTGCTTTTGGAAAAGCCTTTAGAAAACAGTTGGAAATTAGAATATTCAAAGCAGTGCAGGTGAATTTGGGGTTCTCTATTTCTTTAACCAAGGCCACCCATGCACTTTGCAGCTCCAAGGAAAACCTGCTAAGGAAATTTATACCCCTCAGCTTTTTTTAATTATTATTTTTATTTTAATCCATTTTTAAACAATTTTCTTTCCTAAAACTCTCAAGTCTACAGAGAGAAAATGCTGTTGTAAACATGACCCAGATATCAGCTTCAAGTCTGATAGTGATCAAAATTATCATACAGTTTTTGCAATCTGGTTTCCAAAGTTCTGCTTGTAGCAGCTTCCTTTGCATTTGTTTCCTTTAAATATCTCTTTTTTAGAATATTTATGGATACTGTTCTCCTTCTGCAGAGTCCTTGCCCTTGAAAAGTAAGCAGCCAGTGTAGCTTAGGATATACCTCAGTATAAATTATTTATTGAAAGCATAAAGTATTGAAGAATATTGTCTTAAACTTTATTCTCTGACAATATAAAAAGAAAACATCATCTAATTAAAATGTAGGCTTTGTAGGAAATGGAAGGAATTTGGTTTCTCTGAGTTATGGTATTGCAACCTTTGACAGGATGGGTTTTTTTAATAAAAGAGAAGTATGTTTTCTAGAAAAAAAAAACCCAGGGATGACTTATCCCTGAAGTAAATATCCAGCCTGTGAAACATAAATAACAAGGCTAAAGGAAGAGGAATATAGATAAACCAGATTAACAGAAAAGATGAAAGCATAAAAAGCATGAGTGTGCTGAGGAAACTCTCCTGGGCTAACCAGAAAAATCTGTCAGAGTGCGCACAGGGAGAAAAGAAATAAAACATTAAAGATCAAACAAAAAGATCCTGAGGATGAGGTAATCATTTCAGGTATTTACGTGCACTAATTAGGTGCTACACGTGTAAGAAGGACTGGCACTAAAGGGAACGCTAATGATGAGCCAAGCAGGGTGATCAAAACAGAGAAATAATCGGCATTTCACAGGCAGAGATTGGCACCGGCTCCGGCAGCACATCCTGCTCCACTGCTGCCAGAACCTCGGGCTTTGCTTGGGTTTGTTGGGTGTGGGAGCCAAAATTCACTTTGTGCTTTCAAACTCCCCCAGGATGGGAGAGGGACACTGGCAAGGGAGCAGGACAGCAGGGAATGGCTGCGAACTGCCATAGGGCAGGGCTGGATGGATCCTGGGAAGAAATTCCTCCCTGGGAGGGTGGGGAGGGGTGGGATGGAATTCCCAGAGCAGCTGTGGCTGCCCCTGGATCCCTGGCAGTGTCCCAGGCCAGGTTGGAGCAGCCTGGGACAGTGGGAGGTGTCCCTGCCAGGGCAGGGGTGGGATTGGGATGATTTTTAACTTCCCACCCAAACCATTGTGTGATTCTGTGGTGATTCCATGATCTACAACCCCATCCATTCCACTGGAAAAATGAAATAGAGACAGAATCAAGTGGGGCAACTCTGCAGCAGAAAATTTCTAGTACCAAAACCCACCTGCAGTCACAAACTTTTAGGATTTCTGATAGAACCACACAAAGCAGAATGTCTCCAGATGCAAATACGTTTGCAATTATCTCAGTGGCTGTGCCCAGGCTCTGCTTTCTGTGCCTCTGCAGATAGAAGCTGAACTCAGCTGGACTCTGGGCTCACAGAAGCACATTCCTGTTTTGCTGATAAAAAAATTTAAAAAAAAGTAAAAAAAAAAGAAAGCACTCAGTAAATGTCAATTCCAAATTAAACTGCACTCCAAACCTTTTGTAAAAGGTACATTTAAAATGACTTTTTTTGCCAGATGAATATCTGACAAATACCAGACTTTTCTTCAATTCCCTGGTAGGAGGTTGGGACCAGGTGAGGGTTGGACTCTTCCCCCTGGTAATAAGGAATGGGACAAGAGGAAAGAGCCTCAAATTGCAGCAGGGGAACTTTTGGTTGAAGATTAGGACCAATTTCTCCACTGAAAATGTGGCCAGGAAATGGAACAGCTCCTTGGGAGTGATGGGATCATCATCCCTGGGAAAACTCAGAGCAGATGTGCTTGTGGCCATGGGTTGGTGCTGGAGCTGGGTTAAAGCTTGGCCTCGATGACCTGAGAGGGTTTTCCCAGCCTAAATATTCCACAATTCCATGTGCAGCCTTTAAAAACCTGCACATGGAGCATGAGTCCCTGGAATTGTCCATGACCTATTGTTTTGAGACAACACAATGATTAATACTCGATCTGAAGCTATTAAGGAATGTTGGGGTTTTGTTGAGGTTTCCTTTTTTTTTTGCTGTTATTTGCTTAATTAGCTCATTGGCCACGCTGCATCTGCTGCCTGGGAGGGAGTGAGGTGGACTGTGGGCTTTTACTATTATTAATTGCTGTGAGTTCTGCCAAAAAGTGTTATAAAAAACACCCAAAAAAGCCATTTCAGCACTTTGAGGGATGTTAGTCATGACTTTCCCAGATTTCCTCATGGACTGTGCCTCATGGAGTTCTTGGCTCTTAAATCCTGCTCTGAGTTGTGGCTGGGGAGATCTGCCCTCCACCCAGAGCAGCTCTGGTTCCCTGCAGGGATCTGCTGGTTCCCTCTGAGATCCACTGCTAGGGGCCAGAACAGCAACAATAATCCTATTTTTGTCATTTTTGCCATGACCAGAGCCAAAGCTGCCAGCTGACTCCTGAGGGTGCCTGACCTTCACTGCCAAGGCTCTGCTCTGTGGGTGAAGATGGGCACAGTGGCTGCCTGCTTGTTCCCAAACTGCTGCTCCTCTGATGATTATTTTGGTCTTTTTAGATAATCTCATTTAATCAAAACGATGCTCCAGCTCTGCCCTCCACCTCTGGCTGTTTTGTTGTGCTGCTGCTGCTTTAGGTCACAGAATTTACTCCATCAGTTTGTCCATCTGTGTCAGGGGGGGTTTGGGTTGGGTTTTTGGGAAAGCTTCTTCCCCCAGAGGTGCTGGGCACTGCCCAGGCTCCCCAGGGAATGCCAGAGCTCCAGGAGCCTTTGGAAAACACTCCCAGGGATGCCCAGGCTGGGATTTGGGGTGTCTGGGCAGGGCCAGGGGTTGGACTGGATGATCCTTGTGGTTTCCTTCCAGCTCAGGATGGTCTGGGATTCTGTGATGTGAATAAGGACTTTCCACACCCACCTTTAGCAAACAGCTTCTCCACAAAAGGCACTGAGATCCAGTTAAATGCTTCCTGCTTATTTGGTGAGGGAGAAAAATAAAAATAAAATTTTAAATTAAATTAAATTAAATTAAAATTTAATAATAATAATAATAATAAAAAAATAAAAAACTTTGATGTGGTGTCATACTTAAAGCCTGGAAGCATCCCATTCCCACAGCCATCCCAGACAGTGTTTTGCTCAGCTCACAGATCCTACGGGCTCCAACACTGCTGGAAGTGCCACCTCTAAACAGCAAGGAGCTCAGAGCTGGAATTTCTGCACTCCCCATCCTCGTTTCCAGCAGAGATCTGCCATTCCCTGCTGGCCCCTGGTGTCACCCAGCAGAGCAGGGTCCTTTAGCAGTGCCACCCTCCCTGGGGGGGTGTGCTGGGGACACGGAGCCTGGCCAGGGGCTGCTGGCTGTGCCCCTGACCTGGAGCTATCTGGCCCTGGAGCTCTTCCCAAAATGTGGATTTTGGCTGGCTCCAGGCACCCCCAGAGCGAGCTGGCAGCTGTCTGCAAAGTGCCAGGACACACCTTTGGTCCCACAGGTGCCCTGGGGCTGGCTCCGTGCTGGTTTTACTGGGACAGAGCTCATTCCCTTCCCTGGCTCTGTGCTGGTTTTACTGGGACAGAGCTCATCCCCTTCCCTGGCTCCGTGCTGGTTTTACTGGGACAGAGCTCATCCCCTTCCCTGGCTCCATGCTGGTTTTACTGGGACAGAGCTCATCCCCTTCCCTGGCTCTGTGCTGGTTTTACTGGGACAGAGCTCATCCCCTTCCCTTCCCTGGCTCCATACTGGTTTTACTGGGCCAGAGCTCATCCCCTGGATTGGTGCCTGGCACAGGTGGGTCACTCAGGGATGTTTTGTCATTGCTGGGCTTGCACAGAGCCAAGGCCTCTCCTGCTCCTCACAGGGAGGAGCCTGGGAATGCCTGGGATTTTGGGAGCCAGGACAGGTGACCCCAAGTGACCCAAGGGGTATTTATACCTTGTGACATCATGCTCAGGATGTGAACTGGTGGGAAGAAGGAAGGAGGACATTTGGAGGGATGGTTTTTGCCTTCCCGAGTCACTGTTCCACCTCTCCTGGAGGTGCTGAACACCTGCCCACGGGAAACAGGGAATTAATTCCTCCTTTTGCTTTTGCTTTGCTTGTGTGTACAGCTTTTGCTTCCCCTGTGGAACTCTCTTTACCTCAATCCATGAGTTTTCCAGCTTTTCCCCTTCCCATTCTCTCCCTGATTCCACTGGTGGGGAATCAGTGAGGGGCTGGGGAATTGCTAGGGTTAAACCACAACAAATCCCTAAAACTGGCACCAAATTCCCATACACTCTCTAGAGCAATGCTGATAGGAAGGGCAGAGATAAGCCTGAATTATATATGGAATTAAAAGTTTTCCTTCTACTCCAGAAAGTCCAGACCCTTATGGCTGAAGAAAACATTTTGGTGCTTAATAGTTACAGTAAAATATTATCACAATAATCATAATAAATAATTCAATAAGTAATACACTGAGTAGGTTTTTACTCTTTAATTATCCATGCATATACATCTAAATATGTAAAGTGGGATGTGATCTTATCCTCTTCTCTTGTGGGTGAAAATCATGCAAAAATGCTGAATAAATTGATATAAGCAGCCAGGCTGGCTGCAGGAATGGAAAAAAAAAATACAGGCTTTATGCATTGGGATGTTCAACAGAGTTATTTAAAATTCATACCTAGTTAATAATAAATACATTTTGCAATTAGTATTGGAGGCCAGTTGTAGAATTTAATCTGAGGATAAAATCCTCCTGTGCTGGCTGGAACCATCAGCAAGGAGTGACTCAGGTGGGAGAAGCTGGCAGGAGCCACGGAGCTGCCATGTGGAGCTTTGGGCAAAGGAGCAGGGAATGAATCACTGTGAAGCCTCTCCCTGAAAAACCTTTCCTGCTGGAATCCTGATTGCCCTCAGAGCCAGTGGAAAACCAATATGCTCCTGGTTTTCTTGGGTTGCACCAGATAAGGATGAAAAGGGTCTCGTGCTGCTCTCTCCTTGCTCTTCTGTGGTTTATTCCTGAGGGCATCAGGAGGGCTTCCTCAGATTTATATCAACAGGAAACCTAACTCCATCCTCAGCTAATCAGTTAGGCATTTCAGAACCTTGGCTTTTAAACAGTTCAAATGGAAATGGGGTAAAAATATCCTGCACAATCTCAGAGCACTAAAAACCTCTCCAGTGTCCATAATCCCCACACCAGGGTGTGCCACTATGGCATGGAAATGTCAGTCATACTTCATAAACCACATTAATATTACCCAATTATATCAGATGATTCTTTTCCGAATGCCTGATATTTCACAGAATCTAATGATTATTTTCTCCACACCTTGAAAGAGCTGGGTATTAACATGGGACTATAATCATTAAAACAGCTTGTCCAAAACTTAAAATAGATTCTCAGGTAAAATTGTTGCCTCTGTTGACCCTTACTGAGGCAGGGGGTTTAAACATACTGTTAAATATAATCCTTTCTTTTGAAAGGATCTCAGAAAAACAGGGGGGAAAAATAGAAAAAGAGAGGAAGAAAGGAAATATTCCTGCATGATATTGCCTTAGGAATTGGGATCCAAGGCCATGGGGAAAACCTGGGGGAGCGATGAACCGTTCCAGGCTCTGTGCTGGGTTTTGGCTCATGGAGAGGAGGGCTGGGAATGTTTATAGTGCATTATCTCACCTGGTTATCAGTGTCAGTGCTCTCCACAGCAGCCACTGCCATCCCCCGGCCTCCCTTGCCCTCCTGGAGCAGGGAATTATCCTTGCCCGGCAGTCGAGGCGGGATGCTCCGTGCAAACTGCAATCCGCCTTTTCATTCGCGTTCAACGCCGCCTCCCCGGGCAGCAAGGGAAAAGTGAGCGGTGGAGGGCTCGGATAGATACGTCAGGATGCAATTCACATGATTCCTGCTTGGCTCTGCTGAGTTTGGAAACCTAAAGCTTTTTATTTGTGACCTTTGGTGCCAGCATGAACAGGGAAAGGAGCTGGGAGTGCTGGGATGCACTCTTGGG
The DNA here is from genome assembly GCA_013401135.1 of Cettia cetti. Lineage (NCBI taxonomy): Eukaryota > Metazoa > Chordata > Aves > Passeriformes > Sylviidae > Cettia > Cettia cetti. The sequence continues at coordinate 29,340 of VZUI01053366.1, forward strand.
CTGTTTGCTTTAAATTATCCTCTCGCATCTCACACGCCAAGGTTTTCCCAGTGCCAAAACTGCCCAGAACCGATTGGGAATTCCCTGCAGCCCTTTGCATGGAGGGCAGGGAGGGGAAAACACGATGACAGTGGTGGCAAGACCCTGCTGTCACCCTACAGTTCCAAAACTTTGGGGTTGTCTGCACAGGGGTAGGAAAGGACTGTGCACAACTCAAAGCTTTGTAGGGACGACTTTGAATTTTTTTTTTCTGCCGTTTGCCCCTTCTGTGTGAAAGCAGCCGATTTTTTCACTTATAAAAAGTAGGATGGAGCTGGCTGATGTCTCCTTTTGATTCCTTGCCATCGCCAGTGTTTACACAGGAGGTGTCTCCATGGCCTTTCCCGATATCCTGACATTTGTGTTCGTGTGCCCCTCCTGAATATGTAACACAGGTAATTGCTTTGTCTGCAGCAGCTCTGCATGGAGGTGTGCTGCAAAGCGTTCCTGCAAAAAAAGAGGAGAGGAAAAGGAAAAGGCACCTTGAAATGCTGCGAAAAGAGACAATTTAAGGACATCAAAACGGTGTGAAAGGAATTAGCAGGAGCCGGGTGAGAAAGCTCCTGACAAACTGTTCCCCAGTCCCAGCCTCGTTCCCTGACTGTGGTGTGACAGCAGTGCCAACAATTAGAGCTGCTCACCTTGCACCCGCTGAAAATCGCTGTGCCTAACGCTCAGTTCCTGTGCCTTGGAAAAAAACCCGTCTGAAACACAGAAACCACAGCAAGGAAATTCACCTTCCGCCTTTCTGCAATTGTATTTAACCCTCCTTGCTCCTCCTGGAGGAGACAGGGGTTTCTGCCCTGTTGAACGCACGCTGGAAGGTCTCTGAAGTGAAATGCTTTCATTTTCTGTGTTCTGAGGACCCCTCTGTGGGGTGCAGGCACCCCGGAGGAGAAGCAGAGGTGTGAGCTCAGTCCCATCCTGACCCCAGCTGGCTGGGACAGCAGGGAGGAGGCGCAGCTGCTCCTCAGTGTCCCCCAGCAGCATTTTCCTCATTGTCCCATCCCTGAGATCACCCAGAGACAGAATTTCTCTTTCCTTTCCCAGATCTCGAGCAGAGGCGCTGCCAGCAGAACAGAGCAGAGGTGGCTTGGGACTGATGCTCCCTGTGATGCTCCTGTGCCCCCCCACGGGCCACCCTGAGCCCCCTCCCTGTCCCTGCATCCCCCAGTCTCAGGGGACATCAGTCCTGCCAGCACCAACTGCTTTCAGTCGATTAGAGCTGAGTCAACAGCTCCAAATTTCCAATTTTAAGGCTAAATTCCACTCCAGAAATCCCATTTACAACCCTATACTTTTTATCTTAAGCACCGTAGCAAAGTGCACTGTTGTCCAGGCATGAGGTAAATTTTAATGGCAGAATTAACGCCAAATCACTCAATACATCTTTAAAATTAACTCATTATCATAACGCTGGAAAATAGAACATTGATCCACTCACACAGCAATCCAAAGGGCCCAATTTTATTGTCTTCTTCAGACAATTTACTGGAAGCTGTCACTATAAATTTAAAAACCAAAACACTCCAGAATGCTTGAATGTTCAGAACTGAGGGAGAAAATGAATTACAGTAAAAACACATGAAGTTGAGGAATGCAAAATATTATGGAAGTCTCCTTTTCTCAAATACAGAGTTCTACGACTTGCTTTGATTATATTTGCACATTGATGCTTTTGATGGGCTTTGGCTGTAAATATGCACCCATTTAAAAATCCCTGTTTAGTCTTCTCCCTAGTTTTTGGGGAGGCAGGATGTGCACTGTGAGCTATAGATGGATATTTATGGATATGCACAACACAGATCTAGAAGCAGGGATTTTTTTTTTTCTCTGCCATTTTGATCATCTTGAGAGGAGCATTATTTTCTCCATCCATTTGCTCCCATTGAGGCTGCCCTGTTTTCTTCTCTTGCAGTTTGCTAAACATCCCCATCCAACACCACAATATGAGGGATTCATAAATCATCCTATTTCAGATAACTAATTGACAGAAATCAGCCCCCAGAGGAGTCTTGGAGTTTCAACAGCTCTTTACAATAAAGGATTCTCTAACTCGGAGCTAAAATCTGCTTGAGCTTTGAACCAGGGTCAACACTGAAGGTCAACAAATGTAAGTTTAATTGACATTGAGACAGATCTCGTGGTAAAAGCTTCTCTGTTGAATAATGTGCTGGGGAAGGCACTGCACGTGATGAGAGAGGGGCCTACATCACCCAAACCCAAACAGGATCACAGAATCATCAAAATCAGACCTTAAATCCCACCCAGTGCCACCCCTGCCATGGCAGGGACACCTCCCACTGCCCCAGGCTGCTCCAGCCCCAGTGTCCAGCCTGGCCTTGGGCACTGCCAGGGCTCCAGGGGCAGCCACAGCTGCTCTGGGCACCCTGTGCCAGGGCCTCACACCCCCCCATGGGAATTTTTTCCCAACGTCCCACCTAACCCTACTTTATTTGAGTTTAAAGCCATGGAATCACTCAAACCCAACCAAACTCTGGAAGGTTTGTGTGGATCAGACAAGAGCTGCAAATCAATAACAAGGGGAAAGTGTTGCCTTCACTGCCAGCCCTGCCCACAGCTCTGAGCCCAGGTAAATCCCTGGAGAAGCCTGGAAAACATCCCACTGGATTTGCTGGAACAGCTGTTTGAGCTGGATGTGTGCTGGAGGAGACACCTGGAATGCAGATGGCAGGGAACGTGCAAAATATGTTCACTTCCTTATTAATTGGGGTTTGTTCTTTTTTTTTTTTTTTTTTTTTTTTTCTTCCTTATTAATTGGGGTTTGTTCTTTTTTTTTTTTTTTTTTTTTTTGCATTCCCAGGTGGGGTAAAAAAAAAATATTAAATTGTTCTGTAATTACATTGAACAAATTCCAATCCATTAATTTGCATTCATAATTTTGACACACAGTGAATTTTGTAATTTATTTTCTTTGGTGCCTTCTGTACACAGCACATTCCAAAATGAAGCAAGACTCTTAGAGAGAAAAACTCTTTGTCAGAGGTTATTACTGAGATCTGATATGCCTCAACTTCTAGGGCTGGAGAACCTTCTACAGTCCCTTGAAAATTGTCATAAAAATTAATTGCAAATCCTGAATATTTAGCTTGAACTTCCAGCTATTTTGCCTGGTTACTCTGGCTAGACTGCAGTGTTTTATTTAGAATTCCCCTTCTCCAGACTAAGTTTAGCCCTTGATCTTTGCTTTACCAAGGAAAAAAACACAACAGCTCAATTATCTCCCTGTCTCTGCCCTGGAAGGCATGTTTCCAATCCTTTCATCGTTCACTGCTACATATCTGATCCCATTCCAATTTATCAGCATCTTTCCTGGGCAGGAGCCAACACCAAGGGACAGAGCACTGAAATAGTAGAATAATCTGTCAGTAATTAAAATTCCTCCTTTTGGATTATCTGAGGAACCCAGAATCTGCTCTGGCTGTGGTATCTCCAAGGGGCCACGTGCTCAGCCCTTATCTCTTGTGATCACAACATGTTTTATATTTTTTTTGGTCACTGCTCCTCCAGGTGACTTATACTGAATTTAACCAAACTTCAGCATTAATTTAAGTCCTGTGAGTTAAAGAGTTTATTTAAACTGGAGGGGGAAGGAGGATGAGCAAGGGAAGAACCAGCACAGCAGAGAGGGAGTGAGGCTCAAAGCTGGAAAATCCAGGAGCTGGGATGGGGTGATGGGGATGATGGGGATGATGGGGATGATGGGGATGATGGGGCTGGGTCTCTCCTTGTAGCCCCCAGAATGATGAGAATGAGCTGTCTCCAGGGGGGGTTAGGCTGGACATCAGGGAAAAGTTCTTTCCTCAGAGGATGCTGGCACTGCCCAGGCTCCCCAGGGAATGGGAACATTCCTGAGGCTGCCAGGCTCCAGGAGGGTTTGGACACCACTCCAGGGATGCCCAGGGTGGGATTTGAGGTGTCTGTGCAGGGGAAGGGATTGGGATGATCCTTGTGGGTCTTTTCCAGCCTGAGATATTCCACAACTCCATGTGGATTCAGCTCCTTGCTTCCCATGTTGTGACCTTGAACAAGTCCCATCAGCTCCTTGTTTCTCCCTTCCCTACGTGGTGCAGAGGATAATATTCCTCCTAGCACTGGGGGAGTTGGGAGGATAAATAGATTAGAAAGATGAGCCAGATCATAGCTTTATTTCCATTTACAATGTATAAATGTATATGAACACACTTTCTCTCTTCTGCCCAAGCATAAAATGAAACATTTAGAAGGTAAGATCCAAAGAATTTCATTAAGAACCCATCGCAAATTGCAAATGACACCTCATGGATTGGAATGTGAATTGTGAGCTGGGTGTTGCAGAAGTGTAAAATTATTCCATAAATTATCCATGACAAAGTCAAAAAATGTATCAGTCAAAAAATGTATCAGTAAAGCCATCGTTTATTTTTAGTTCCTCAAACCGTGCACAGCCACATGTATAATACAGCAATAATTATTCCACTGCAACTCGGTGAAATAAAACCAGAAAGGCACCAGGAAAAGTGAAAAATAATATGAAATTCATTTGTGAAATTGTGAGATTTCTGCCTGATGAGGTCTTTGAAAGCACATTAATGTTACATTAATCAGTCTCCTCTATCATGCAGAGGGACTTTGTGGTTCTAGCTCACATATTTTCACATTTTAATACTCAGCTGAAGATTCTCCTCATATGTCAAGGGATGGGATGGATGTGTGGATGGTACCTCATCTATCCTTCATAACATTTGGGACAGAGTTGATTCTGCTGAATTTTATGCTGAGCTAAAGTTCAGTTTAAGAGTCCAGGAAATAGGGTAGAAAGAAAGGTGGATGAGCAGAAAGTAGAGTTGGTTTCCCCCTCTCCTCCAGTCATTTTTGGGACCTTGATGCCTGCAGACACATTTCCACTGTCTTTAGATTGCTTTGTTAAGGAATTATCCAAAAAATCCCCAAATCCATGGTTTGAAATCCTTTGAAGGTTCATTTAAAGGGTTGAGTGCTGTGCCATTATCAGGCAAACAAATGAGACAATTAATGGGTTTAGAAGTGATTAATTTCATTAAAAATTATGGACCCATCTGGAAAGCCTCCCTTGGGATGTGAGTGAGGAGTGTGATCTTCCAAAACTTGCTGTGGTGGGCTGGGTCACTCCTATTCCAAACAATCCAAGGTGCCCAGACTTGGAGCTGGCAAGGCAATGATCATTTAAAGGTTGGACTCCACGACCTCAGAGGTCTTTCCAACCCAAATGATCCTGATTTATACCAGATCACAAAGAATTTGGTGACATCAGTATCAAAGGCCACCTTAAATATTCACACACTTGGAAATCTCCCCCCATAAACGGAATATTAATTGAATTAATGGCACCAGGAATAGTCTGCACATCATCCTACATTGAACATTTCATATTCAGCTGGTTCTGAACAGCTAGACTAATGTAACTTAGAATTATTTGCATGTTTGCAATTATTCAGCTCCAATTTTCTTCAATCCCAAGGAACAAGGCATGACATTTTTCCACATTAAGATAAACTGAGCATGTTAGTCAAGTCCTACAGTTTTTTGCATTGCACTGTTTATAATATTAATAGCTATGCTTTAAGAAGTTCACTATTGAACTGTCAGGAATGATTTGTTACCAGGTGTTAGCATAATTTGCCAGCTGTCATATTTTAATAATTTTTATTTGCCTAAAATCTGACACTTAACTTTAGTTGGTAAATCAAGACGTATAGCAGCACTTATTTGATGCTACAGTAGCTAAGGGGGGAAAAAAGATGGGTGTCCTACAAGTGATATTTGTATTTTCAGACAGAGAACAGATTCTGAAGTCCACTGTCATTCATAATTCACACTGAATTGTTCTGCTCTCCACAAAAGCTGTTTTTATTTAAGTAGTTCAAGCAGCTGCTGCAGGCTCTTGTTCAAGTGTATTTTCGCTCGTGTGAGGAGCTCCAGCGAAGCTTTTCAGCTGGATTTGGTGAGGAAAACTCCTCCTCATATTAATGAGAGCAGAGACTGAGATCTCTGCTCTGTTATCGTTGTTCTCAAAGCCACGAAAGAATTCAAGGCTGCTCTGCTGTTGTAAGTTCATGTCAAGTGTTCTTAAAAGTCTTCATGAACATGGAATGAGGCTGTGACTAATTAATTATCAATACCTGCACAATGAGAAGGAAACAGATGAATACAGATGCTTGTTAGATGAGCTTGATTTTTTTTTATTGGTATTCATATTTACTCTCACGTCAGATAAAAGAGAAGTGTGTGAAAGACACATTTTGGTATTAGCAAAACACTTGATTTTTTCCATGAAAAATCTTGTTTTGAGCATTCACTCCACTTGTTTTGGATAGAAATATTATCTCCTCTAGCGTGGATTAAAAGGTGATTGATTACGTGCAATGATAAAAAGAAATATTTATTATGTTGCAAAGAGTTTTATGAGTTTCACCAGCAGCTCATTGAATCTGATTGGCGTCTTTCTGAGTATTGCACCCAAAGTTCCCCTAAAATAATCCTTGTGGTTCATCCCACTGGTTCATCTCACTCTCCTCACTCATTTTCAAAAGGCCTCTGAAAACCTCAGCAGATGGTGAAGGACAACCCTCCCAGGTTTTCCTAAAAGAGAAAGAACTTCCATTCTTAAAAAATATTTGTCTTATCTCGTGTTTGAATATATCCTGCTTCAACTTCCACTTTGATGCCTTTTCCATTAAGGATCTTCCCAGTATCCAGCAGAATTCTCCCCTGTGAGGTGGCCTGGTGCAGGAGCCTGCCCTGAAAATGAGGAACAGCTCCTGGTGGGCTCTGAAGGGGCTTCAATGCCCTTTTAACAGGAACCAAACCCAACCCCTGATTTCCCACAGAGACTCATTTTCCTCCCCTGAGGGATTTGTGGGTTTTTTTTCCCCCCAGTTCTTTCCACCAGCACTGGAATATCTCCAGAGAAAGCAGCATGGCTTTACATCCCCTCTGCTGTCAGGAGCAGGGATCCTTTCTGCTGGTGCATCCTCTCAGAGCTGCTGTTCCTTTGCTGTGTGGAAAGCTAAATCCTTTTCCTTGGGAGAACTTGCCAGGTACCAACCTAAATTTAGCAGATTTGGCCTCATTCTTGTCTCCTAAATACATTTTTGAACCTGAGAGTATTAAACATCCTCATTCTGAGGAAGAGGTGAGTGAGGATCCAGGATGCTCTTTATTATTTCTCTGCTCTCATGATTATTTACCTACACATCAATCTTCGTGTCATCTGAAACTTTTACCAGCCAATCATTACTGAAAATGATTAATAGCAGTAAGCAGATACCAGCAGAATCCCAGCTCTGCACTTAATTATGATTCCCCTCTGATGCCTTCATTTGAGATCCATTAGCTTGCCCATTTTTAATAGATTTAACCTCTGTTTTATTGCTATTGAGTAATTCTCATTTTAATCAGAATATTCCCAAGGCTGAGTCAGATACCCTACAGAAGTCAGAGTGGCACAGGAGCCATGCTGCTGATGTCATCAGAGAAATAAAATTGGGGTTGTTTGTTAGGCAGGACCCTTTTGTGGGATCATGTGGAATGACAATCACATTCCCTCCTTCACTTCTTCTTCTTGAATCTTGTATCAGCTTTAATCCCACCCTCTGCCCAGGGCTGAGGTCAGGGGAGGTCATTTAGAGGTGTCCAGGCTGTTCTGGCTGTGGAGCTGGAGCTCTGCCACAGCATTAGTGCTCCAACAATCTGTTGGAATTTCCCTAGGATCAATCATGTATTAAACCCCCACATTCTCCCAGGATAACCTCAGCTACAGGGATCACCCTCTGTAGATGGGATCAGGGCTGTCAGTTTTTAAATATTTGTATTTATATGTGTTGTTTAACATCCTCAGTAGTTCATAGCAGACTCTTAAATACTCCATCCTTGTATTTCTTTGGAAAGTGGGAGATGTGAATATTTATGGAGCAGTTCTCCTTTCCCTGCATTGTTAATAACAACCTTATCACCACTATTGTGAAGTGATAAACCCAGAACACTGCTGGGATTTCTTTTGTACAAAAACCCCTTATAATTGTGTCTGATTTTCCTCAACAGTTACAAGTGGACTTTTCCTGAGAATTAAGCTTTCTTTTCAGCTTACTGTACTTCTAAAGTCCTTGCACTTATTCATATTTATATACTGGGGTGGTTATTTTACATTTAATATCTGATTTCATTTTATACTTTCCACAGAAGGTATGTTTTGCCCCTGATTAACAAATCAGCTTAGCAACTTCTTCAAAAATGCTGCTTCTCACTTCAATTTTTCACTAGGCAATCTGAAATTTTTCTCTTCCCACATCCCTGTGCAAATTTTTCTGGGACCTATGATCATCAAGTGTTGATTCACTCACAAAAATGTTTGCACCATCTGATATGATCATAGTGCACTGCACACCATCAGGATTATCCTGCAATAACGGCATTAAACCTATAGGGCAGAAAAAGAAAATATCAAAGGATGTGTTAAAAATGAAAAATTATTTCTTTAGATATTGGGAAGAAATTCCTCCCTATGAGGCCCTGGCACAGGTGCCCAGAGCAGCTGTGGCTGCCCCTGGATCCCTGGCAGTGCCCAAGGCCAGGCTGGAAATTGGGATTTGGAGCAGCCTGGGACGGTGGGAGGTGTCCCTGCCATGGCAGGGTGGCTCTGGATGGGATTTAAGGTCTCTTCCAACCTAAGCCACTCCATGATTGTCATAAAGTATTCCTTTAAGAACTCAAATTTTGAGATGTAATTTATCAGTTAAATATTCTTTTAAACCTCCAAGCCCTGAGTAGAACTCTGTTCTCATCTTCTGAGGGCTGGGTGGCTCTCCGTGGGTTATGGTGACACTCACACCTTCACCAGCTTATCTGTAGGAGCTGGCTTTCTTTGGCTCAGATATCCAGTGAGGGCGTTGGAAACCTGACTAACAGGACTTGGGAACCATGCCTGGAAGTGGGGTAGAAGCCAGGAGATATTAACTACGAGTTTTCAGTCAATAACATTAAGTAGAAAACCCAGCTGAGAAAACCGTCAGGTTTTTGGGCAGTTCATGCAAAGAATGAAAGACAAGATTTCAGCTGACAAACTCTTTGTTGTGACTGTTCTCCCAGTTCTTCTTGTAACTGACAACAGACAAAAACCTCAAAACTGATTCCTTCCACATTTTCTCAGTTGTGACAATGGCTCAGTTATAAAATCACAGAATCACAGAATCATTAGGGCTGGAAAAGTGCTCTGAGATGATCAAGCATTAACCCAACACTGCTGATATGCTGAAATAATTTTGTGGTTTATTATTCCTGCCAGAGTTAGGATTTCCTGTCCTAATGAGATTTTCACATGAGAATTATTGCATTTTGAAGAAGTTGCAAAGCTGGACACATCTCACCTTGAGAAGAAGAGCTGAGAAATGAAAGGCTCAGTGGAGTTTGGAGAGGACCAAGAGAAGACACAAACAGGTCCTTGTTGGGAAGGATGGATGTGTTCTCCAGATCTCCCTCATGGAATCATTAACTTCATCTGGAAGGAATATTTGGGTAGGAGGAGGGAAGATTTCTCAGTGTGAACTGAGTGACCCACTGGAGGAACCTATGGAGCCTTTGAGACCTTGAAAGCTGGAGGATCTCAGAACCAATTCTACACCAAACACCACCAACAGTGGGGAGGAGGGAGAAGGGAAAAATCAAGTGACCTCTGAAGATGAACCCAAAGTCCTTTCAGAGCAATTTTCTGTGATTTCATGTTCAGGTTGTTTTTCTAGGACAAAAGCCCCAGCAAACCAAACAAGGAAAAATTATTTCAATGCTCAGGGACATTTATTGCCAGCTACAAAAAATGACACGTCGTAAAAAGTTAGTTAATATATTAAATATGTCATTACATTTATTATAACAATTAAAATAGCAAAAGCTTAATAACTAATGAACATGGAGAGAACTTTGCTTTCAAATAAATTCGGTGATAAAGAATTGTTTTTGACAACAGCATTTATCATGGCCTACCTAGAACTGTTGTAGCTATTTGTTGTATTTAATAAACAATGATAAATACATCTTTGTGCAGGAGAGTAGCTTAAATGTGTGTTGTGCAATCTTCTTGAGAAACTGTAGCCAAGACTAATTAAATGATTCTAATTAAAATTGTGTGGATAGAAAGGAAATTAATGGCTTCATTTGTACTATTTGTTTATTTCATTGTCAAGAGTACTGGATATAATTGCAGTGCAAAGAAGAAATCATCAAAATTATTTTTTCTTCTGTTGGTTCCCTGTTCCATCAATTTATTGTAGAGGCTTCATTTTCTCTATCTTTAGAGGGAAACAATGCTGACAAAATGTGAAACCTCAACAAAGTTATTTTCTTGTTTGGAGCAGTTAGATGGAGAATACATTTATTGAACAAAGTAAAGGTTAAGCTTCAATTAAGCATTCTAAATATATTTAGTGAGCTATTGAAAAGCCATAATGTCTCAGCCCACATGGTTCACTGGAAGCTCAGAACAAAATAAATGAGAATAGAAGCAGAAGGAGTGCTCAGATGGTGAATCTCTGACACGTGACTTAAAAAAGAATGTGGTGTTACTCCTACCATCTTTTATGGACAGTTTGTATCAGAGAAAGTAGGGGAAAAAATCCCTATTAATGCTATTTTCTTTTTTTAACTGCAAACAGAGTCTCAGACACAAAAGCAGAAAAACACCTGATATTTTTTCCTCAGGGTGAGGTTTGCATTTCACCAGTTCTGTGGGGACTCCTCAGATCCAGGGAATAATAAATCAGATTATTGATCCAACTCCTACAAGCAGCTCCACATTCTTTTATATGTGTCTGGAAAAGTGCAGATTGCAGCAGCCTCCTTTTCCTTCTCCTTCTCCTTCTCCTTCTCCTTCTCCTTCTCCTTCTCCTTCTCCTTCTCCTTCTCCTTCTCCTTCTCCTT
>VZUI01053367.1:0-17928 GCA_013401135.1 Cettia cetti
TCTCTGTGTTGGGGAGTGTTCTTTTCCTTTGTTATTTGTTAATAAACAGTTTTTTCCACTTTTCCTCCGAGGAGTTCCTTCCCGAACCCGGGGTTGGGGGGAAGGGGTAGTGGAGGTTTGTCTCCTCGTGGAGATTTTCCTCCTAATTTGTCCTAAACCAGGACAAACACACATTTGGAAATCAACCTGCTGCATTCAGTGGATGGAAGCTTGTTGGAAAGTTGGCTTTGTATATCTATAGTGCACACAGAGCTAATGCAGGCTATTATCTACAGCTCTGGGAATTACCTGAAACCTGGGGTATAGCAAATTCCTGCCACATGGTCAATTACTAGTCTGGTACTGTTCTACTCACAACTTGCACCATTAACTTATTCCTTCCCTCTCTTCCAAAAACAGGTTTAGAAGTTAATAAGTTATAGATAATAAGGCAAAACTGCCAGCTGTAGCACGAATCTACCTAAAATAGAAAAATGTGGGTATGTGTAAAAATAGAATGCTTCCCAATTCCTTTCTCAAATGAAGATGTGAATGAGCTTGAATTTATATACTTATTTTTAAATAATGTTTTGTTTGTTTTGTAACTTACTATGAGACACTGATATTTGCACTATGAATTTTTTATAATAATCCATGCAAACTATTTGAGATCATTAAGAAGATATTAGAGAGCCTATATCTGAAATAGTCTTTGACTATAAAAAGACTTTCAAAAATGTAGGAAAACAGATAAATTCAGTCATTCAGGTAAGTTTTTTTCTAGAATACTATTTAGCAAAATAAAAAAGGGTGCTCAGGAAAGATCACTTCAGTGACTATGGAGACCTGAATCCCCCTGGCTCGAGTTCAAATAACTACTCATACTCCCCAACCAGTTAAAAGCTAAGAATTTGTTACAGGGAGAAGAAGGAAATAAAAAATGCTAGTAAATAACATTGCACACAGTTTTGCATGAGCACACTTCAGTGGTTTTGAGTTGGTAAACAGCACAATGATATCAAATTGAACTACTTAATCATTAAATAAAGAGTTGTGACCTATAAAAGGCAATTCTAATTAAAATCCAGTGTCTGTGCACCGCAATTTATTGCATCCATTGCAATCTCTTTGTTTTCACAACTAATTAGAGTGATTCAAAGACAACATATTTTAATATTGGGGACCTCATCGCCATAAATTTGTGGTACCTAATGCCTTTTTCATCCTCATGTCTTGTCTAAGTTATAATCAAAAAGTATGTTTTGGCTCAAAACTGCTTTACCTTCTCTTACCTGCTGCATACCTCAGTCGTGGTCTTCTCAATTTTCTCTTCAAGTTTTTTTTGTTTCTTCAGGGTTTTCTGGGTTTGTTTTTTTGGGTTTTTTTTTTTTTTTTTTGGTTCTCTTATTTGTTTGATTTTTGTTTTGGGGTTTTGTTTGTGCCTCAGGTTTGTAGGGTTTGGTTTTTTTTTGTAATGTGGACATATTAATAAAAAGTTTTTTGGCTTATCATAAACCATTTGAGGTCACAGGCTCTTGTCAATGAAGTTGTAGCAGCTGATCTTGTTCATTGTGTGTTTGCTTTGGAGTTTGAGATCTGGATAAAAAAAGACATTTTATCCTCAAAATTTCAATATAGATATTATAGATTATAGATTATTTCAGTAAGGGTGTGTTTTCAGAAACATTGATATGCTAATGTGTGGCAAACCTTTAACAATGGACATTATAATATTTAAATGCTTAAGGGAAAGCCTTAACAATAAAATGAAAAATACTATGTATGGTGTTGTATGCATGGCCAGTGACTGCAGTTTGCAAATGCATGTGCAAGGCTTAAGGATAAAAGGGTGTGTTAGTTAGAGAAAGGGGAAGCACATGCCCTAAAATGAAATCTCTGATATCTGTTGTTCATTTTATGAAGCCAAAGATACTGTGAATGTGATAATCAACTGTTATTATTTGCTTCATTAAAGTAAATTCTAGAAGTTGCTGCCTTATTTAATTTTTTTTTGTTTGGCATATGCATATTTCCTTTAAGCGTCCTTTTATATACTTCCCTCACAGCCACCACCAGAAGCAAACTTTCCTGGATATTTACAGGGTTTTTTTTGAATTGTCGTAATCCTTGAGGATGCTACAAGTGAGGCTTTCTTCCTTAAAGTGTATAGCATGTATATGCTACGACAATAACTTAAATAAGTCAACATTTCTTCCCAAAGATGAGATGTTCAAGCCCAGGTTCATTTCTAAGCATGATTCAAGGCAGGTTTTCTGCACGTGCTTGACATTTCAGCAAAAACAGGAAATCACAGGAACAGGTAATGCTGGTTTATGTGATGGTTCCCACCCCAAAACCCCAAGGAAGAGACTTTGATGTCTAGCTCAATGCTTCCAGATGCAGGCAGTGTCTGCTTGCAATTGTACCTGGAGATAAATAAAACCACTCCAGTGACATGGTTTGTTTCCAAGCACTGCAAACTCTGCAGTGTCAAAGGTTATTCACTTCACATGCTTTGGGAGTCAATCAAGGTTCTATTTCTGTTTCTTTGTAACTGCTGGTTAAAAAAATCTGCTTTCATGTTTCCATTTTTTTTTTCTGGTTCCTTAGAAAGATAAATTATTGTATTCTGGAAATCCCACTCTATTGGGTTTTCCTGCCAGCAAAAGTATGCTAATGGAAAGCAGTACAATTTGGCTTAAAATTGAATTTCCAGTGCTTATTTATCAAGGTCTTCTGTAAAAGAGTCTTAAAATGTGAAGTTATAAGATAATATCAAATTATTTTTGGTAACACAATTCCATTTTTTGACTTTCCCTCATCCCATATTTAATATATCAGCTCAAAATTGTATTTGTTTCTGTCAGACAGCACTGGAATATAATTATGATTTCAGGTGTAGTCCTTTTTATTTATTTTTTTTTTTAAATTAAACAATGTAGTGTACTTGAGAGAGATTAAAATTAAAGGCTAGCTGCTTTTTGGAATTTTGTTGTCATAGAACTAGACTCCTGCCTACTTCTTAATCATGAGGAGATGCTGTTTATTCAGATTTGGATGTAAGTCCATGTGAAATTCTCATATTCATAAAAGCACAGTGGTTTAATATTTACAGCACAAAGTAATTTCTAATCCAAGTGAAATGGTCCTCAAAAAGCAAAACTCAGTTTCAAGTTCTGAAAATTGGAAGTAGCAGAGCAGAGGGCACGAGTGCTAATTTTTTGATTCCTATTGATTTAGTGTTTGAGATTGGTTTTCTTCAGCTTTATGACTTGTGCTATTTTTCAGAAGTGGATATTTCTTAAAATTGTTAGATTTCTAGGTTAGTTTGATATTTTTGAGAATCCTGGTATAACAGTGGAAGGAGCTTCTGGTTATTTGATTGGATTTTGCTATTGTAAGTAAACTGTGCCCTATTATCCATTTTATAAACCAATGATTACGTAGAAATCTTTTGTTTTAGAACCAAGCCTTGGTTAACTTCAATTACTAATCATTCCTGCTGCAAAGTGGCCTCACCCCTTTCCTTTTTGCCTCTCCATTGCTTCCAGAACAAGAAAAAACTGGTTAGCAGATCAAATCCTTTCTTTTGTTTGTGGTGAATTATCATCCTGAGTGGATGGGAGCTTTGTTTTTTTTTTTCTGAACTAGTCTAGAATAGCAAATGATAGAGAGCTGTGCAGGAAATGAGGGTAGCAGGAGCGGATTATGATAAGATTGTACAAAGCTATCTAAATCTATTCCAGGCCTCAATGAATAAAGCAAGTGTGAAAGATTACTCTGAGAACACTAAATACGCCGAATACTAGAAAATTTTGACAAACATTATTCAAATATGTATTTCAAGTTCCCTGTTGAGGGAGAAATGACAAGGGATGCTGTCTTGTTGAGAAGCATGAGGAACACTGAAGTCTCATTCTTGTTTCTGTAAATTTTACTGCACCTCTGAAAGGAGGAAGTATAAAACATCAGCAATCAAATAAATATTGAACTTTGCTAGCAAGGTAAATTTGATGTTTTCCATGAAGAGACATTGTGTTTGACTGGAAAGCATCCTGTCTCCAGTTTCTTGTCTAATGTGTTGGTTTCTTGCTGTCAAGAAGTGTTGCACTGCTGGTATTTCAGCATCAATCTCGTGCTATCACAAAGCTGGTGCTGTTGGCTGTCAGGCCCGCACAGTTTCAATTGCCAGACTTATCAGTCCTCAGCAGGATTAGACAGAAATGTGTCTCGTGCACATGATGCTCCAGCCTTAGGCTGCACCAGCCTCAGGAAACTTGAGTGCATTAGCTTCAAAGGAACTGTCTGCAACCTCTTCTGACAGCACATTTTACAAAGTACCCTACAATCTATTCCTCAAGCTGTTTTCTCTGTCTCTTTAATATTTACTCTTTGTATTGAATTAAAAATTTGCCACTTGTCTCTGGCAGTTCTGTAATAGGAAGTGTTTGACCATTCCTTTTACAAGTCTACCTTAATTATGTACTAATACATTTCTGGTGCAAAATGGCCCTATACTTGGAGCAGAAGAAATACCTAAATGACAGGACAAGACAGTGCTTGTTAAAGACTGTTCCCAAATTCTCACTGTATCCTGACGTGAACAGTTTTCTTCAAAACAGCTAATATGCTCCATGGCTTTGTTTGGTGGAGAGAATAAGAAATATTGTACTATCATCTGAGAAGCACTTGTCATCAGCCAATTTAGGCCTCCCTTCTATTTTTGCAATCTTATATTAAAAGAAACACAACTTCAAAGCATAGTTATCTTCATGACCCAGTGCACATGCACTCCATAGTCATGCTGGTGTTATGTACACATACAGACTAATAACTGCACATTCATAACCTCAAATGAACATTTCATTTTTTAGGAAATAGTGTCCCACTGAGCAGCCCTAGTCTGCCTGTAAAATATTAGGCAATAAATTGTGTTTATTCTCTCTGGGTTAAGCTGGGTCATTCTGCAAATAGCCTGCTTCTACACATTATAGCATTTAGTGCATCTGACAGCTATTTGTTATCAGAGAATGCAGCTTATAAATTGCATATTCCTCAAAGTAACATAGTCTGCCTTGTATTTTATGTCACCTCAATTCATACATGCCTCAGCAATTGTATGTCCTACCCAGGCCATGATAACTAAATACAGCTGCAAAACTTGAAGTTAATATTGCCAAAAAAGTTGGTATTTAGGTACCAACAAGGTTTCTTTCTTTTCTGATGCACTGGAGAAACGAGTTCTGCACTTCCCAGTGAGAGTGCTACTTGTTTGATTGCTCTATGTAGGCTAGGCAAGGATACAGGAAATATGACTGTGAAAGCATCATGAGACCATGACACCTTGAAATTCCCAGTTTTAACTGCCTCTGTTCTGACAATGTAGAAATAATTGTACAAACATGAATAGCTGCAATGTGCTGTCCATTTCTGCTGTAAATGCTCTGACTGAGGAAAGCAAAGAAAAAAAATTATCCTTCCAAGAGAAATACATTCAAATTGTAAACCAGCCAAGAACCAAACTTAGGCCTTCCTACAAAACCTTTCAACAGAAAATACAGTGAAGTTTGAGTGTAGAGACACATATTCCCATGAATATATACACACACACCTACCTTTTTTTTTTCCATTGTAATTTGAAGAGGTCAGCAGAACACAAAGGGTCTTGTTACCAGAGACACCTCTGCAACTGACAGCTGCAATATTTTGGAAGCTGTTCCTTTGCTACCTGGGGAGTTTCCTGATACTGCATTGGACTTTCTCAAGTCTCTGCCAACAGCACAGCCAATAAAAGGAGCCAAGAGTCTTTTTCAGCTTCAAACCTGTTCAGCATAGTTTTGTGGACAAGAAGGAGTGATCCTACTTTCTTGGCTTTTTGTTGCTGTTGGATTTCTTTGAAAAATAGAGACTAAGTATTTGGCTTCTCTGAAATGTTTCCCATTATCCATAAAATTTCATTTCACAATCAACATGAAGGTACAAGAGACCATGTAAGTGTTTGCAAGTGTGTCATTTAACCACTGCTATAATTTTTATTTAAAAAGCATACTTTTATGGCTAAACACCTGCAAATCCAATTGAAAAGATGGGTATCATAGGGCATGTACAGAGAGTGCATATTCTGGAAAATTTTAACTCTTGGAGAACAATACACAGCTAGTGTGTCCAGGATAATTTGAGGTGAATTATTATTATGAGAAAAATTTGCAGGGTCTTTCATTTTCTCTTGGTTTTTTGAGGTTGGTTTGTTCGTTGGCGCTTTTTTGGTTTTGGGGTTTTGGTTTTTTTTGTTTGTTTTGGTTTGCGTTTTTTTGGAATACACTGGATTAACAGGGAGTAAGTTTTGTTAGGGATGCATCTGCAAACTTTTCTATTCAGAGAAGGCCTTTTTTTTTTTTTTTTTTTTTTTTTTTTTGAGATAAGCTTTGCAATTCACCCCTGCCCATTCAGGTTCTGCTGAGCCTTTGTTTGCAACTAATATGCAGCAGCTTGGGACAGAATATGACTTTATGAATAACTGCAAGGCTTAGCTGGTTTCAGTCATGCTGGGCTAATTTGAGGGCAGGAAGCTTTGTTGCTGTTCTGTTGTCAGTGCTAAATAGCAAGTCAAAAGGAGGATGTACCTGTCAGATTTTAATGTAGAGAGAGTACAGAAATTGCACAGGGGTTGATGGTGTTTTCTAAGTTAAAATACGTGGTGTTTGGAAAGGCATCAAAGGAATCAAACTGTGGGATGGGGAGAAGCTAGAAACCTGCTAAGATGGAAGGAAAAAAAAACATGCTCATGGTGGGAAAATGGAGGGGAGTTAGTCCAATTTAGCTTTTATAATACTAATTCAGAATCAGCACAGGTGTTTTAGCAGCACTTGAAGAAGCTGTTTTCGCCTGAAGAAGTTGTATGAGCCGTAGATGTAGTGTTGGAAGAACTGTGTAAATGGAGGCTTTATCACTGCAAAGGGAGCCTCAGCTGCTCTGTGTCTATAATGCACTTTATATGAAAGTGTAGATGTCCTTGGGAGTTTCACAGTATGGGAACTGGACGCTTAATTACTTATTCTACAGAATGTCACTAATGAGGGGTGTGGCTTTAACTCAAGGTTTTTCATACATAGTAATTAAGCCATTTTCCCACCCATGTGTGTCCTTTATTCTTCAGCTTCTGTGAATAATCTTGTTTTCTCCAGTGCTTGTCTGGAGCTATCTGTGTGCTGGATGGTTTGCCATTTCCATAGTGTAGATTAGTCAGTCACTAGCTGCAAGCCAGAGATGAGCCTACCTGCTTCCCCATCTGTGGGAAACTAATTAGAGTTTTCTTTCTCTTTCAGGGACAATTTTTTTCCTGAAACTTTCAGGAACTTAATTATCTCTGAGAATTTTTCTGTCCCCTACCCTGTGTCAATTGGATAAAATTAAACAGCAGAACTTCTCAATTATCAAGGTAAAAACAGTGAAACGGGCAGTGCAGTCACATAAGTTTCATTGCTCTAGGAGTCAGGACAAAAAAGATTATTTACACTGTGGCAGCACTTCATTGATAGAGCTGCACTAGTCCTAAGACACTCATTCTGGTCACAGGAATTTTTTCCTTCTGTCAAGTATGCATTTTCATAATACAATGGGACAAAGATCAGATTCTTCCCATGATCAACAGCAGTGATACAGCTGCATACACTGGCAAGGAGATAGAACGGACTAGGATGCTGCTCAGGTGTTCATTCTCTCTGATTTCACTGCCTCATTTTTAAAATATCCTTTCGCTTGAAGTTACCTAAAGAAGATGGGTTTCAATGGCTTCCTCTTTTACTTAACCTTCATAATCGTACTAAGCAATGAGGTTTGCCTAAATGTCTGTTCTGTGCTGTTCTGTAAATGAGCTGTTACAATGTTAACTAGACCTTCATTTGTCCTTTTTCATATGTTAGCATCCATAATGTTCTGATTTTGTGACTACAATATAGTTCTCTAGGGAGTAATTTGCCACAGTTAGACCATCTGAAAACAGTTACTTCATGTTCATTATCCCTCAGTAATTCAGCTATTCCTTTAGTAATTAATACTATTTTAATTAAAGTTTGAGTATATCTCCCTGTATGTGTTAAGGCATAACCTAAAGGTATCCCAAAATTTTTATGTTCCCTGGTTTTTATTGCAACTTTCTCCACAATTGTCCCTGATTATTAAAATAGTGAAATAATGAAATGGAAGCTGCACAGCTGAAGGGCTCATTATTGTTTATTGCACAGGGTAGAGTGCGTGCCTAGGACCACTCAGGCCAGATATTTCTCTCTCCAAGTAAATCTCTAAACTGCAGTTAATATCAAATTCTGTACATCTTCTGATATGGGTTTTGTTTTTTTGGTTGTTGGTATTGTGGGTTTTACCTTTTTGGGTTTTTTTTAATCTCTCCCAGGACACCTTAGAGCAAGGAGGGTGCAATAAAAGAAACATTTTTCTCAGCATGAAGCTGAAGCTGCTTTTTCAGGTTGCAGCTAAACAAACCCTTAAATGTTTAAATATTTTAATTCAGTGTATAGCTATGACCAGGCTTTAGCTTTGCATGTCTAAATGGATAAGAAAAAATGTTTGATTTTGTTTCTGATTATAAAACTTAGAGAAATGCGTTATTTCTGATGGCTTCAACATTCTGTGATACGAGCTTCACTTAATTTGCAACATCTATAAACTATCATCAGGGTAAAAGTTTTCTCCCCTACACAATGACATGTTCTCTTATATGAGGGAATAGATAGGCATGTCTCCCCAATAGTAGTGCTGCTTCGGTGCAAGAAAGATGTTGAGCACGTTTTCTTTATTCTGGTAGGGAAACTGCACTTAATAGAAGAGAAGAAAGAAAACATTTGACAGCTATTACAAAATCTTGTCTATTGCTACTATTGTAGGACAATATCAGAAAACACTTGGATTGCTGCTACATCATTAAGCTTCAGAAAGATTTTTTTTTTTCTACAAGCCATTTCTGTGGTTTAGACGGAAATAGCGAAGTTCTGCATCGGGGAAAAACTTTCAAAAGTTTGTTGTTTGTGGTTTTTGTGGGTTTTTAAAATTTTTCCTCCACCTTGAAAACCTCTTAATATCAAGCTTGAATCTGAAATTCAAGATGGGTTGTTCCTGGCACATACTTCATCAACAATGAACTTTCTGTAACCAGAGTTTGAAAGTAAAAGCTTGAAGACACGCAGCAGTTTTAAAGAGCAGTTTTGTCTTTGGAGAAAACAAAAAATAACTGGTGGTTGAAGATTTGAACCAGCTGCTTTCTGGAGCCCAGGGAGCTACAGGGTTTGCTGATGCTTCTGTACTTTGATGGTTTTGTCATTTAATTCCCTGTTCAAGACTGTAAATACTTGTATCTGACAGAGATGCTATTCTCTCATTTCCTTAGCTCCTAAAGGAAAAATGACAATCCTAGGACATGTCCTTTGCCCTCTGCTTCCTTCTGGCTTGGCATCTGTGGCAAGATTTCTCACTTCTTCTAACCATCTAAAACTCATTTTTTTTTCATAGAACATAGACTCAACAGAAGAAGAGCAGCTAAAGGTGCAGAGCTGGATGATTTCAGCACAGGAGGAGCTGAGGGGTTGGCTGCGCTGCCTGTCCTTGCGTCTAAAGCACCACATTACCAAGCTCCTTCTCTATAAGCTGTTGCTTTGCCAAAAGCTCACCCTAGCACAGCTTGTCTGGATAAGTCCTCTGTTCATCCCTTCCCCAAATCAAGGGACACCTGCAGCACCCCTGTTCCTGCTGCTGAGCAGGCTGGCTGAGGCAGGGCTGGGGCAGGGCTGAGCTCGGCCCAGCCTTGCCAGGCTCTCGGGCAGGGCACCTGTGCCTTGCCCAGGGACTCCAGGCAATCAAAGGTCTCTCTGCCCCTGCTGTTCCCTCAGCTGGGGCTCCAGCCTGGCCCATCCCCTGCTCCACTAGAACAGACAGAGCAGCTCTTGGTCCTTTCCTTCTCTCTTCTGTCTGGTGATGCTCTGCCACAATGGGGGAGCGTGGGCTCCTTTGCAAGGAGAGCAAAGGGTTATCATTTGTAGCTTATGCCTGAAGATCAGATTGTCATATTGGAACAGAAAAAGATTGGTTTAGACCAGCAGAAGAGACATGGGAATGTCCAGGAATGGGGGACAGTTAAGAGAAGATGTCCATGATAGAAAAAACTGTGGGTAAAGAAGGATCCTGAGGAGGAAGAAACAGCTCATCCAGCTGTAAAACTCTTCTGAGTTATGTCCCACCCCGAGTTCTTGAAACAACACTGCCTTCCACAAATTCCTGTAACTCATTTCTTTGCTTGAGAATCAATCTGGACAGAGACCTTTGTTTCCTCTCCCATGCAAAGCATACACCTACAGGGCAGAAAGCTAGGATATGACTTTGCTGACCAGTGTTTTAGTACCCTACAATACACCATGCCCCAGTGGCTGTCACTGTTGGCAATGCTAGTCTTACCTTTTAGTCACTGATCCAAGTGAAATAAAGAGTGGTTTTGCTGTGCTAGCAAGAAAGAAAAGCTTGTGTTACTTACCCCAGCCATAGCAGTTTTAAGAATTACAACCCAGAAATAAGTTTTCTTGTTTAAGCCTGCCTGAATAGTGCCAGCCAGTTAAGGATTAGGAGCACCAAGATATAAGGATGTAGTAGTGAGAAACAAGTAGGAGGTGCCAGGCTGGCCATTCTCCCTGCCAGGATATCCAAGGTGCCTGCCTTGCCTGTGCAGGATGCATTGCATGAACAGATAAAAATGCAGTTTGCAGCTTCTGCCAGTTGTACCCTGCCTGGTTGCACCCTCTCTCCTGTGTTGAGTGTAGGTTCCTGACAGTTTCTTTTGAATCCAGTTTGTCTCCTGCTCCTGGCTTGGTTTGATGCTGCTGTTTCTCCAGACACCCTATAACTTGTACAGTAAATGCTATGTTGCATTCATACTCCTCCTCAGCCAAGGGAAGAAACATGAGTGTTGAAGAGGAAGTCTGCAGTGGGAGATCACCTCGGAACTCATTGTTTTATAACAGCAGAACAGATCTTATTTGCTACATGCTACTAAAGTACATGAACGGTGGGCGATGAACAGGCAGTGTCCCAGTTATGGCTATTGCGAGCAGAGCAAGCTCATGTTCCTGTAGGAGCAGTGAAAATATCAAGATAACCTTAAGAGATCTCTTTCAGAATTTCCCTCTTTTCAAAATTTCAGAGTTGCCTTTTAGCCCACTCTGTTTATTGCTTAAAATGCCTTGACTCATATTTGTGAGGGATGCTTTGTGTTTGGTGTGAACAACCAAACAGCCCTCTAGCTGACTTTGCACTGCTGCCGGTGCAGGAAAGAAAAGATTGCTTCTTGATCTTGGCATAAACCCTATTTTGAAACCTCCTCCTTTTTCTTATTAGAAATAAGGTGGAGTCACCACCCCTGGAGGTATTAAAGAAAAGACTGGACATGGGTGACAAGGTGGTATCTGGTCAAACTTTATACTTGATGATCTCAGAGGCCTTTTCCAACCTTACAGATTCTGTGGTATCACATCCCAAGTGTTTTCAGGATGACCCATCTTTTAGAAATCAGCTACAGATTTTGAAACCCCCTGAAGATTCTCCCCAGGTTAGGAAAGTCCTACAGTTCCCATCAGTTTGCCTTTCTGTACAGATTTCAGTCTTTTAAGGTTTTGCTTAGTTGTTTCCTCACTTGTTTAGTAAGAGAACTTCTCTCCAAGTCCTTGAACAGCAGCTGTTTGGCTCTTTCATTGTGGTAACACTGAAGCCCTTGTTCATGCAGTGGCAAGGCAGTCTGCACCTAACCAAGAAGGAAGGAATGTGGGGAGTGATACTGACTCAATGAATTTCTCCTGGACACTAATTCCCTGGATAGTCTGAAACAGTTTCTCTTCTATAAAAGCAACACTGTTATTTTTATTGACAAACTTCTGGATGTGCGATGCTCTGAGAGAACTTAGTAGCTATACAATATGTACACATGTACATGCCTGTGCATAGAAATACAGTTACTGAATTTATGGCATGAGCTATTACAGCTTTCCTTTTAAGTGCTCACAAATGAGACCACAAACATTTAAAAGCAGCTATAGTGAAGCTGTTGATTGACTAATAAAGGACTACTCAATCTACATCTAACCATCTTGATCCATACTAACAAGACCAAGATGAAAGGTTAGTTTCTGCTCTTCTCGTAAATAGCCTTGCAAATGCCTTTTTTAAATTCTGTCATGCTGAATTACACGGCTCTTATCATTTGCAGATCTTTTTTGAAAGCAGCCCCAGGTTACATGCATATTGGATTACCGTGCATCAAAGAGATTAAAATAGGTGTGCTATGAAGATAAGGACTTTTTCGTACTCTACTCACCAAAAAAATTGTATTAAAAAGACCCTTTAGAGAAAACAAAAAAAGACTCAGAGGAACCAAGCTGAAAGAAGCAGCTCATAGAAAACTGCAGAATGACAGACCGATTCCTGACTATATTCACTGGTACTTTGTTTCTGGCTTTAATGTGCGTTTTATATTCTCATGAAGAAGCATAAAGTTGGGCATTAACATGTGAGAGCAGAAACTGCTTGTACATTAGTGATTCATTTTATGGTCTTTCAGAATTATAAAGAAAATCAGTTCCTTTCAGATGGTATTTTTCTTAGGCCCTCCTCACCGACAAAACCAACAAGAATTTACAGGTAACCAAATACAAAGTAGTAACATATGAAATTTTTTAGGATTTTAGAGAAAGAGTTGAGAATTTCTTTTTTTTTATCTTGAGGTATGGAAATTTGAAAGTTTCATTTGATCCCATTATCTATTACCAATAAAAAGTCCACAGGATGAAATGATGAATAAATCATATGTTGCTACTCATAACAGTATTTCAAAGATCTGCTTGCACACAGAAGAACCAAAACCATTTAGATCATTGAAAATGCAAGTAAAATGTGAAAGAACAGTAAGTTCTCAAGGGGAATGCATTTTGAAAATGTCATATGCATGTGCCTGCCTCTTTCTTGTGTTGAGTGATGGAAAATCCAAGCTCTGAGAAAGGCTCTTGCACTTCAAGTCAATAATCATGTTCTTGACAACTGACAGATAGCGGGGGTTAATTTGGGGAGCCTTGGAGGTAGAATGTTTGGTGGAAAGGTCTGAGGCATCAAGTAACTCAACTTGCAAGATAAACAAAATCATGAAACTGTGTGAGCTTCATCCAGCATAACCCAAAAGAGCTTATCTGCAATCCATTATGTTCTCTAGACAATCTGAAAAACAACTGGGTTTGGAGTGTTTCTGACTTACAAAATCTGATCTTACTGAGATTCAGTTGATTAATAGTTATTTTTAAAACACGAGTCTCCTGGTGATTTGAATATTTTTTATTTAGAATGTTATGAGAATCAAATGTGTTATTTTACCATTATAATAAGCTACTGAAAAAAAGAAAGCAGTATTAGAAGAAAATAGAATAAAGCCAGGATGCAAGAAAGGGAGGGGGATGGAAGTGTGGGGACGGAGTTCATATGGGGAGAATTTCATACCTTATTTGTTACATTTTGGGAAAAAAAAAAAAAAAGGAATATTTATTTTGAATATCAAAAGTGAAAGAGAGTGGGAAGCCGTACACTCTGGTGGCCTGTCCAAGAGTACATGGAGTGGGAGAGAAGGAGCAGTCCCCATTCCTCCTGGTAAGGGTCACAGGGGAAGGAAGGGCTCCCAACCCCATTCCTCTTGGTAAAACACGTGGTGAAGAAAGTGTTCTCCATCTGTTTGTGCACCAGTGAGGTCTGGGAACTTGACAGGGCTCTGCCCTGTGCCACCCCTGGCTTTATGAGTGGGCTGGCTGCTCCTTTCCCCCCAGCCCAGGGTCTCTGCCTGCGCAAGTGTGCTTTGCTGTTGGATGTATGGGTGGTTTGTGCTGTGCTGCTCCTTGTAGGTGTTTCTGAGCACATCCTCAATCTCATCCCTGTAATTAAAATATTCAGATTACACCTCAAGACAAAGCACCTTATTGTGCTGGCACTGATTAATTGCTAAGAATTCCCAGTACCAATCAATCTGTTCTCTGAAATCAATGGGTTGAGTGCAGATTAACATATTGACTAGTCAGCTTTTCTAATGTACCACATAATTTCAAGAATGGTCTGTGCCTCCTACTTGTCTGACCCTATGTTATAACTCAGCAAAGGCAAAACATAACATTTGACTTTTTCTTAAACCTACCATAATCACCTCAGCCTACAGCTGGCACCTCTGGGCCCATTTCTCAGGGACTGTGTTCAGGCCAGCTGACTCTGAAATGATTTCTGACAAATTTACCCTTTCCTAGGGAAGTGGCCTGCCTATGGGTAAAATTGGAGCTGGAATTTGGGCTGTTCTGCTGCTTTGGATGGGGTCATTCTCAGAGGAATTTAAAAGTAACACTTATTTATCAGGTAAATTGAACATTCTACATGAATTACCTTGCGCTCACAAACCAATAGTTAATACAACACTTACATAGAAAAAACTTCAATATCTTTGCATATAACAATTTCTTGCAACCTCCTTTCCTGCAGTATTTGCAAGATAGTAATTTAAAAATTGTTATCTAGCAGGTAATTTTGAAATAATGATCTTATGATCACTTTTGCTTCCTTACTAGATGTGGTAAATTAGCCATCAGTATTTTACATTAAATTTGACACCAGTTTTGTAAAATAAAAACAAATTTAAGTTGATCAGGAGAATGAAACATTCTAAAATTCTCAAAAAAAAAAAAAAAAAAAAAAAAAAAAAAAAAAAAAAGTCTTCACATTGATGTTTTAGCCAAAAAGAAATCTCAGCCAATGTAGGTGCAGGGAAGTCCATGAAAATGTGAATGTACTGATCCTGAGATATTGTTAGACTTCATATGAATACAATGCAGTATTTTACACATGTAACTGAATGTCATTAATGTTTTCCATTAAGAGCAGTCTAATTATAAAAAGAAAAGCAGATGTTGTGGCTGTGCTTAATGCCTGAAGAGTTACAGGTTTGGCAGTAAAAGGGAGGACCTTTGGCTCAATACGGAGGATAAAGCTCTGCTTTGATAAATGATTATAAGAATACTGAAATTCACATTGCTTAAAGCATCTGTGGTTCAGTATTTTTTTAGAGCAGTGTAGCAAGGGATTATAGTAAAAGAAAGGAATTTTTATCCTATGATAATATAATAAAAATTATTTAGGCTTTAATGCTTATTCCAATCAGGAAAAACATTGAGCCTGATTTTTTATTTTCACTTTTCTCAGATGTCTTTTGTCTTTATGTGACTGAATTGCATATTCTCCTGAATAAATTCTGAATGGCTGGTTTACAGGAAAATAAGACAAACAGAGCACTTTATAACCTTATATTAAGGACAAATTACTAGGATTTTTTTTTTTTTGTGAATTTTATTTGTAGTAGATTTTAGTAAAACAAATCACACCATGGAAGTGTGAAAATTTTGATTAAGAATTAATCTTTTGGAGTTCAGATGGCATTAAGTTATAACTTATTACTGAAGAAACTGGCTCAATCTAATCTTCAGAATGGTGATGGTTTTCTTGTCAACCAAGAAAAAATCTCAGTAGATAATTAATTGATGGCAGATTTTGAGCTCTGATTGGAAGACCAGGGTTAAAAGGTGTTTGCATCAAAGAAAGCAGCAGAACAAATGTACGTTTTTCTCATTTAGATTTGTCTGTCACAAAATGGATTTTCATAAAGCTGACAGCAACAATAGAAATGGAATGTCTAAACAGGTACGAGTAGGTGCAAGAGTTTTGATTAGCAAACATAAATCATCAGCTTCCTTTCAAATTTCAAATAAATGCTACAATTATTGAACTAGAAATCCAACTATGTTTTGTATTTTGTTTAAAGCTGTAATTCTGACAATGAACAGAAACTGTAAACTGACAGCTTATCTGTGATATGGTTTAGTAGGAGGAGAAATGAAGGACTTCTGTGTAGCTTTCAATAATGAGTAAATAATAATGCTAAAAACCATTCCATGTTGGCTGCAGAACACAGATATTATGTCAGAAAATCTGTTTGTTTTCTCAGTTCTGAAGATTTTGTTACCAGCCTTGAAATGTCAGCAAAGTTTTATGTCATCAAATGATAGTGAAGTCACTGACTTTGCTTGAAAGGTAGTAAATTTTAAGCCACAGAACTGCTGAAACATTGACACTCAAGTAAGACTTGATCTGATGTCTACTGAGGACAAGTGTTCCTGTCGTGCCTTCAGTGGGCATCAGATCAGCCACATTTTTCAGCCTTCCCTTATTATTTAATTTGTGTATTATTTTTAAATCTTCTAGATATTTATTAAATTCTTAACTGAGATTAAACATGGGTCATAAGCTTTCTTCCTTTTTTTTTTTTTTTCTGGTTTCTTTGGTGGGTTTTGCAGGGTTTTTTGTTTGTTCATTTTGTTTGTTTTTGTTGGGATTTGTTTTTTATTTGCATGCTTGCTTTGGTTTTTTTAAGGAACAAAACGTTACAGAGGTGTTAGAAGGAATTTTAAAAACAAGTGAGCAGCAGTTACCACAGTGTGGACTGGAGTAATACGGGCAACAGGGACAGAAAAGCAGACAGGCAAAAGTAGCACCTGCAGAGGAAAAAGGCTTGACAAGAGGCAAATTTTTGATGTCACTGGAAAATAAGAGAAAATAAAAAGAGAAGGCAGAGAGTCATTAATACCAAATCATCATGATGTCACCAGGAAAAGACTTTTTTTTTCTGTGACAACAACACTTAGTGATGTCTTTGAAGCATCCTAGGTTTTGTCTATCTCATGAACATAACACAGCAGAAAATTACTTTAACCTCAGACAATAAATTATCCAAAAGAAGAACTATTTCCCCAAGATGTTGTTAAGCACTCCAGGAAAATGTAGCACATGGAGGGGATGAATGTAAGGATTAAAACCTGGGAGGCCAAGTCAGCCCACTGACACACTTTGAAGACACATTAGGTGATGCCATTACCTCCACTCTGTTAGGAACAGGCAAACCATCCTGCTGCTGTGTGCTGCATGAAACAGCAGCACAGGGCATTTGGGGGACTCCTGTTTTCAAGGGCTCTTAAACTTTGCCTAAACACCAAGCCACTGATGTGGAGCTTGTCTTTCTCCAAGTGATTATTTTTGCTTTCTCTTTTCACTTTCAAGTTAAACACTACAACTGATATCCGATACACTGGAGTAATGAAATAAAACAATAGCAATAAATCATAGACTTGATTTACAGAGTTGCTGAGGTTTCACTCAGACCTGCTGAACTGGGGAAGACAGAAATGAGACACTGGGTCACATGGTCCAGACTGGTCTCATACCTTTAAGCAATTTTTCAGAATCCTAACATTGTTTAGAAAAGATACACAAATATTGTCTGACAAATAGTGCTTGGTACAGTAAAGAAAGGGGGACTACCCCAAAAACCTTGAGGAGGCACTGAGTAACGTAGTTACACCAATGTGGTTACCATACGTTCTGCTTTATTGCTCGTAAAATGGCTGTTTTTATACAGTTCAATATTGTTTATAAAGCAAGCGTTTTCCCCATTGGTGTGAAGCATGCAAATATGTAAATAAACATTGTTTACTTTTTACACTTAAGGTGGCTAAAGTGTCCAAACCAGCAGCAATCCCAAACACCTGCTAATTAACTTACTATCTCTCATGCATTCCTTAACATAATTTCTAACTGCGCCACAGGTCCAGGCCTGTACTCAGGCCTGTCCCTGGGCCTACCTAAAAGGCCTCAGGCCCACTAGCTGGCCTACTAACTCAGGCTGGGTTGTCCAACCTTATTTGAGAGCAGATCATGCCCCTGCTGTCTAAGAAATTCCACTACAGAGATTAGCTCTGCTAACAGGGAAAGAAGATTTGGTCTGTTTACAAGAAACAGGAGATAGGATCAAACTTCTCCAAACAAGTGTGT